>NQII01007631.1:0-56396 GCA_002778355.1 Clitarchus hookeri
ATAGCTGATCTCTAGTTTCTTTGGTATTCTTATTTTCATCTCATCTGTCTGTTAAACATCTCATTAACCTGAATTAAGCTTCTGCTTTTCTTGCTGTCAAAACAGAAAAAAAGTATATTTTCATTTTGTACCTGAANAAAAAAAGTATATTTTCATTTTGTACCTGAATTTTATTATATTTGTCCTATTATTAAACGCAGAAAATTTTGCGAATTCATTTAAAGCCAAAATATGTTTTGAAACAAATGCATTATTGATTTACTTGTACTGTTGGATCACTTTTTATAAGCACGCGTAGTATTTCTCTTAACCAGTAACAAACCTGCAATAAAACAACCGCAGAATCCCGTGCTATTTTTTTTTTGTGGTAACATGCGACTCTTTGCGGCAGAGACTAGTTCACACTGTTCAGTGCAGATATAATCCATTCACGGTTACTTCGCACTTTTCTGAAGTCCTGCTAAATTTCTACTTTCAGGATATTCCTCCGCTTTATGCAACCGAAGCTTACCTAATGCTAGAAAATTACACCAAAGGACAACGCACCGAATTCGTGCGCCCTCTCAGTTGTAATCATATATTGCATGACAACTATTTCTTACTAGGCGCTACCAACAAACATGTTTCCTCACTGTTTTTATTCGTATTTATTATAAATGAAACAATATAACTTATAAATAAGAAATTTTAGAACTTTAATTTAACTAAAAATAGGATACTTTTATTTTAACAGAGGTATATAACGCTTGTGATACATGGAATATTTAGGAAATAACTAAGCATTTCATAAAAGGGGTGATTTTTAAAAGGTTTGAGAAGAAACCACGAGTAGACTATAAATGAAACGCTAAATTACAGTTGACTGTAGTAACACATCATTGAACCCGTGAAATTTTCGTCTCCCTAAGGGCACGTAAATAGGAAAATTCAAAATTCGCTTTATTCAGTGGCAACACTTCAAACAACAATCGTGCGTTTGCACTATTTTGTTCATTGGTCCGCAGTTTATTCGACAAGCGCTAAAGAACTCCGAACTATTAAGAAATATGATTTGAAACACACACAGGGCTATGGAGTGTAGAGCTCTGCCAAAAAATTAATTCAGATTTTACATGTCTGTAATAAGAGTGGAAGATATTTGGGCAGCTCTTAACAACGAGGTATTGAGAGCTGATGAGGGTGAAGTGAGGTGAGTATGGAGCAGCGCCGGAATGCAAGGGCGGAGGAAACGGGATATCCCCGAGAAAATCCACCGACCAGTGGTATCATGCGCCACGATTCTCATATGCGAAAGTCCGGGAGCGACCTCGCTGGGAATCGAACCCGGTTCGCCTAGGTGGGAGGCGAGTAGTCTGACCATTGCACCACCTTGGCCCTCCTTTAGTAATAGAAGCCCCATGTTTCTTTAATTCTTTATTTTTATTTTCTGAGGTCATTTTGTAACGAGTGGAAGAGGTCATGATGATAAAAGGGAGGAGGGATATATACACCTAGTGTAATATAATTTAGTGAAATTAGACTGAAACCAAATTTAAAATTCAATTTTGTAAAGCACTCCACTTCATATAAAGTCTATATAAATTTTCAATCGTCTTCCAATGTGGCTACCCTAGTATAGCGACCAATGAAAGTTTAAAAACTGTTGTAACATTTCATTTCTGTGAAGTAAGTGGACAAACTGGGACGGCCGCAGGTTTCAAACCACGTTTACTTATCCACAGCGGGGGAGCAGGTTTGGCACCACAGTGGGCNGTTTCAAACCACGTTTACTTATCCACAGCGGGGGAACAGGTTTGGCACCACCGTGGCCAACATATTCCTCCTCGACATCTGCAAGTTGCCGCACGTCTACTGACGACCTTGAAAAATACCGAGCTCCTTTCTAATTCGTGTCATAACGGCCCTGCGTGCACCTGCCTCCAATTTTTTTATTTTTTTATTTGGATCAGATAATCGGCGGAAAGTTTCCGTGACTTTCTGCATGCTGGTGCCCGCGTGCACGGCTGAAAAAAAGAAGACATCGTGCCAAACCGGTAATTTTGCCTCGAAATAGGGAAATTCAGAGAAAATTATGTTGCACTGTTACAGCTTTTAACCTCTGCCGTTGGTAGTGTGAATACAGGCCATATTTAACGAATAATATTATTTAAATATTTTGTTTGTCACGTTAAGATTTCATTCCGCGTATACAGACTGCTCCTGCAATGCATAGCTACACGTTAAGATTTCCGTCAAAGATTACCGTCAAACGGTGTGCAGCGCTCCTATCGTACAATACTTATTTAGCCTTCCAGTTCCACACTGATTCATGTATTCAGATGTTGAAAACGTTGGATATTTTGAACCGTGCTGTACGCAGGCTGCCGAGACACGTGTTGTGTTACCACAGTCAAATAGCTATGGGCTTANCATTTGTGTCATAACGGCCCTGCGTGCACCTGCCTCCAATTTTTTAATTTTTTTATTTGGATCAGATAATTGGCGGAAAGTTTCCGTGACTTTCTGCATGCTGGTGCCCGCGTGCACGGCTGAAAAAAAGAAGACATCGTGCCAAACCGGTAATTTTGCCTCGAAACAGGGAAATTTAGAGAAAATTATATTGCAGTGTTACAGCTTTAACCTCTGCCGTTGGTAGTGTGAATACAGACCATATTTAACGAATAATATTATTTAAATATTTTGTTTGTCACGTTAAGATTTTATTCCGCGTATACAGACTGCTCCTGCAATGCATAGCTACACGTTAAGATTTCCGTCAAAGATTACCGTCAAACGGTGTGCAGCGCTCCTATCGTACAATACTTATTTAGCCTTCCAGTTCCACACTGATTCATGTATTCAGATGTTGAAAACGTGGGATATTTTGAACCGTGCTGTACGCAGGCTGCCGAGACACGTGTTGTGTTACCACAGTCAAATAGCTATGGGCTTAGTTGGCTCGACCACCTTGGGGGGTGTCACGTTGACATTCCAATCATACTTACGACGCTATGTTAGACAATTGGAAGTCTAGCCTTTTACCAAAAATGTTACGCGATTTTTAAGGTCTCTACTAAATAAATACAAGAATAAATACTTCGTAGGTTTATATGCTAATAACTAATAAATGTATAGAACTTAACTGACAAAAGCTAGGATGTAAGGGAAAGGTAAAAGAGGTCATACAACAGACAAATAGCATGTCTTCGATAACTCACCAACCTGAAACTTGTGATCAGCTTCCCTTGTAGTCTGTTCGCGGTTTCTTCAAACTTTTTGAATCAAAGCTTTGAAAAATCGCCCTATGAATGACGTGCTTGATTGTTTCCTGAATATGTCAAATATCACAAGCGTTTTATACTTGCGTTAACATAAAAGTAGCTTATTTTTTGTTGAATTGAACTTCTACTATATATTTTATCTGTAATATTTCGTTTACAAATAATACGAATAACAACAGGGAGAAAATAAATGTGCTGGTAATGTCTGGTAGGAAATAGTGCTAATGCAAAATATTATTGCACTGAGTGCGCACTAATGCGGTGTGTTATCCCTTTGGTGTAATTCCACAGACTTGTTTAAACTTTGTTCGAATGAGGAGGAGGAATAGCAAGAAAGTATAACTTTAGCAGGGTCTCAGAAAAGTTGGAAGTAACCGTGAATGGACTATACAATATATGCTTGCGGCATCCACCAAACTCCAATAGTCAGTTAGACTCCGGCTAGCTCAGAAGGGGGAGGGGGGGGGAGGTATGAGAGATCATTAAATTAACGAAACGTTGTAACTTCTTTTTCTTACGCNATTAAATTAATAAAACGTTGTAACTTCTTTTTCTTACGTGCCAGCACGAACGTACACTTAGTGTGTCCCTACCCACATCGTAACGACTTTCCCCTTTTGGTGATTGCTCAAGAGTTTTGAAAATTGTTCGGCGCCCCGAAAACCAGAACTTGAATTTACTGTAGGCTTTTCGAGGGCTGATTGATAACTCAGAAGTTCCGGTGAGTGTTCGTAACCCCCGACAAGAAAATCAAAATAATTAGCACAGGTCTTTCTGGTGCCTGTACTCCTCCGTCTTCCGAAGCTATTTCCGATCTCTCTACCCCCGCGACCTCGCTTACTTAACCAGCCAGCCGTTAGGTGACTCAAGAGTTCCCGAAGCGAGGTGGCACTGTGGTAACTCACTGAACTTGCATTCGGGAGGACCCGAGTTCGATTACTGGTCCCGCCATTCTGATTTCGCTTTTCCATGGTTTCCCGAAATCACTCCAGGCGAATGCTGGTATGGGTTCTTAACAAAGGCCATGGCCGATTCCTTCCCGATCCCTCTTTCCTGAGAAACTTGCTCCGTCTCTAACGACCTCGCTGTCGCCGAGACGTTAAGCCTAACCCCGAAGTGGGTCACCGCTGGCCCAACCCGAGAGGTGAATCCTCCATGCCCCGCCTACACCTTCAAAGGAAATTCCTGCGGGCATTAGTTTATTTTTCCAAATACATATTACTTAGTCTTCTTTGAGGAATGACACTAAACTATTAATAGAGACTCGGAAGTTTCGTGGATTAATTCGGCAACAAGCGACAGTCCACAATCCTTTGTGCATTCGAGCATCAGTTAGTAGTTCATTGGCTGTTGCTCCAGATTAACCCCAACAATGTAGCTCACGATTCTGTTCTTACTTTCCTTGCAGGTTCTTTATTGGCCGAAAGTCGTTCGGGGCGTGTGTAACAAACTGTGGACCAATGGAATCACAAAAACATATGTAGGCCTACGCGTGAATGCGGTTTAACTTGTCCTCAGATGGATCTGCGAAATTTCCGGGTCTCTAACTATTAATTAACGTTACCGATGATACCATAACTTTATAAATAATAATTAATACTATATTTATGGTATCGCCACTTATGCGCGTCTTAGACTTCTAGAATAATTGAGACTATTTAAGATTTCCAAACGGTCAGCAGATGGTTGCCATATTGCAAAGGAAAATCAGTAATCTTTCAAATTGTTTTGTGTGTGTTGAGATGACACGGTTTTTTTACATGATTAGTACCATAATTAAAGCAGTGAAATCAAAGCGTCATTGTGGAGTTAAGAATTTAATTCAGAAATTAGTTGTTTAGATAAAATTATTAACAGGATTGCCGTGTAATGTCAGCTCTTGAGTTTATATACGGGTGCCACTCCTCAGTAAAATTTGTAAAGTATAATTCTAAATAAAGGCAATTAATTTTAAGTATTTTCTTTAAGAGCCAAGGACTAGGCTGAAATGGTCAGCAGAGGACGAGGTCTATAAACAAGCCCAATAAGTTGATAAACATGCAATTAATTTACTACAATAATTGTGTAAAATATACACTAGAGTAGCCATGGGATAGGAAAAAATCTGTCCAGTTTGGTTGTTAGTTCTTGGGCTGATGCAGAGGAGCGCTAGTGTTCTCGACTGGGAGGTAGCAGTCGAAATACCTCGCCACCCGAGCTGTGTTGCCAGTTCCGCAGCAGGCAAAAGTAGGTCAACGCTCTGTCCTTAGCCCATTCACCTGCTCGTTCTGATTCTCCTAAAGGCGAGCCTGTCTCACGCGAATTATCAGGTTTAGTTGCAGTTGTGAATACCCAACTCATGGTTTACTAGTGGCGACTATGACATGTGTTTCGTTTCTGTCATAGAATTCTGTATTTGCTGAAATTTGCAGCGATATCAACAATCATTTGGTTTAATTTACCTCTGCGTAAATGAACGATAAAAAATAGATAACGGTCATTGTTTTAAATTCTAATTTACTATAAGGTGTTCATGATAAAATACGAGCACTGTTAGCATCTACAATTACAAATTTGATGTTAATCATGGATGATGTAATTTATTATAGTAGCGTTTTCTTTCCGGTCTTATGTGAAAGGAAATTGACATGACATGATTGTTCATAGTACAATGTGACTCAGTTTTTACAGTTTGGGGTTGTGATCTACTACAAAGGTGACTGTTTGTACAAATAATCAGTACGCTAAATTTGTCGATTCAAGTGATATTAAGGCTGTGTCCGAACCTAGGAATGCCCTTAAATATAAGCATACTCCACTCGGCTATATACTTGACACATTCCGACAGGCATGCGTATTTGCATCCGTTACAGTAACAAGCCAGCAAGATTCTGAACAAGCATTTTGCTACAAAGCATTTTGCTCATCTGTTATTTACCAGTCTGAGGGTCCTATTAACTCTTATTATTCTTATTGAGCGCAATATTTAATTACTAACTCAATTTCAATCAAAGTCTTTATCACAGTCTTGCTAATTTTCCTTAAACTGCTCCAATTATTTCCACACGTTTAGTTAAAACTGTCAACTTCCATCGTCCGGAATGTCTTTCTACTCACGCATCCAGTTCACAGTCCCGCAGATCAGTCCCACTCTTCACTGTACACAAGCTCACCGACGCACTCTCGCAGATCGCCGCAATCGTCCCTCGCCACTCCGGAATCGCACAACTGTCGCTTAAGGTCGCACGAGACGCCAAACTCTCGGCTCTTAATCACTCACTCCTCAGAGGCCCGCACGCGGTATTTATACTTGAGGTAGGTGCGCCACCTAGAACGTTCTCGGCAATCCAAGATGTTCTGGGAACGGTAATGGTGATGACGACACTCCTGCGTGATAAATGGAGGAATATGAGCTCAGGGTTAGCGAGGTGCGAGCTGCGATAAGTTTATCGGCGTGTGCGGTGGCGTCCTTTATGATAGGCCGCTCGCTTCGTCTAACGTTACAAACTTTACCTCCAGCTCGTGGCGTCTTCCCACGCTAAGGAAACACCAGGGAGCCACATACAACAATACAAACGTTTTACAGAACCCGTAATATTTTCATAAACTGACATATACGGCTTGAGGTATTTACTTGGATGTCCGCCATCTTGTCTGTTCCAGCATCGTAGGTATAACAGACATTCAGAACACANCAGCCACCGGATGTCCGCCATCTTGTCTGTTCCAGCATCGTAGGTATAACATACATTCAGAACACATTCTACTGTTGCGGGGTTTGGTCTGGGAGCAACAGAGATGGAGCATGAGTGAGAGAGAGGGTAGATATGTCACAGTGGCAACACTGCCGACTTTCCAACGCAGCCGCCACGAGAATGAACTAGCGCTACGTGGTGTTCATACCAAGAACTACAGATTCTTACCTGCTGGAGTGGTCAGAAACTTTAACCTGGGGAAGTCCACTATAGGTATATCTTTACTCAATGCTACAATTCAATCAACAAATAATACTGAACATAGTTTTCTACTCATCCGCAATTTNTAGGTATATCTTTACTCAATGCTACAATTCAATCAACAAATAATACTGAACATAGTTTTCTACTCATCCGCAATTTCTGTTTTGATAAAATAAGATGAGTGAACCACAAAAATTAGCTGTGTAGGCATGCTCCAAAACCGTGAACAATATAAAGTACCTCATAAGTCGTGAAACACATTGTTTTTCTAGGTTTTGAGGTTTCATGCAGTTCTAAAGCCATTCATNATAAAGTACCTCATAAGTCGTGAAACACATTGTTTTTCTAGGTTTTGAGGTTTCATGCAGTTCTAAAGCCATTCATTTGCCATGAGGGCTAGAACCGAACTCTGATAAATTAACAAAAGAACGAGAGAACACCACATACATGAGCGAAATATATGACATTACACGACCAGAGAGTAATTATTCAGGGGGAATTGATGGGTATTATATAGGGACAGGAGAAATTCCCATTTTAAACTAACAGTATGCTAAACTGCACGGTACTATCTACTTTGTTCTGTTATTGGTTCAAGAGTTCTAATGTNCATTTTAAACTAACAGTATGCTAAACTGCACGGTACTATCTACTTTGTTCTGTTATTGGTTCAAGAGTTCTAATGTACGTGTCTGATAAAGTGTAATTCAATTGTAAACATTAAAGGAAATTACTCATGTTTGAAGTCGATCATGTCCTAAAATAAATACGCGAAAATTTCAAGTACCTAGTAATATAATAACTGTAATCCAATTACAAAAATAACTTAAATGTGTACGGGTTTGAAGTCTTGCTTTCAAAATAATTCGCGTGATTTTTCCAATCCTTATTGATAAACAAAAAAAAAAATTTCTTTTGTTTGCCATGTCCTTTTATTGTATTTCGCGCGGGCATTTGGCGAGCTCATGAGATAATGCTGCATTTTCTTGCCACGGAACTTGCTAACCCGTGTCTGTACAGAGTCGCGGCAAGGTAATGAAGCGTGTGATGCGAATCTGTCATTAGCACTGTTGTCCGCGCATCGACTGCTTAGTGAAAGTCGGCACGCACGCCTACGCCTTAGGGTATGGAAGGTCGGAGTGGGCTGGAATAGAAGGGGTGGAACGGGGCTCGAAACTTGGAGCGAGGACAATACGTGAGCCGTGCTATCGCAGTGCTCCTGACACACTGACACACCTGCCATGTTTTTCGTTACGATGCGCGAGCATCGTCGTTCACGACCCCTGCTGATGAATTATTACGCCCGTGGGTTTGCGAGCAGAAGCGTGCCAAGTCCAACAGTTCCATGAAGACGCTTGTTTCTAAGGAAGTGGCTTGTATTGCTTGGCCAAAAATGTCTAACACTGTGGCCAACATTCCGTACGAGCGACAATTTATCTGCAGTGCCTCGATTGCAGTTGAAACAGCCGCTTACATCGCGAACTCCATCCGCACACGCCAGTAAAATGTTGGTAACTTCGCAAGCCAATAGCGAACATTGCGCGTCGCGCAGTAGCCAATCAGGTGCAAGGCCCGTTCCCAGCGCCTTGCGCAGTCAGCCAGAGAATGGGTGCGCCCACATCAAAGAAACCGCCGCGCCATTTGATCTCTGTGCACTCATCTGCTCTGTGTCCAAGTGCTGCAGTCATTTAAAATTTCGGCGAGAACTGTACTTGTGTCAGGAGTACTTCTTGCAGCCAGTGAACGTGTTGCGTGCTAGTTGATATTATCATCAACCATATGTGAAGAAACTTGCACATATTAGATAACCCACGAGGATAACACTTGTAGCACCGGTAATTTTTTTGTGCGCGGTACCGGCCATAAATATTCTCCTCGTGCAACATGGCTTTAAACGTGGACACGCGGACATAAAGAATTATGACGTGGCTATGTTTGGGTTTGGTTTAGGCTAGACGTACTCAAATTTTTAATATCGATTTGCATGTAATATCACAGGTTTTGAGCACGTGGAAATAAGCAAAATCGTAATAACTTGATATTTCTAAACACTTTAAATTTATCAGGGAACTAAGAGGGATGACCATTGGTTGTATTTCAACAGTTTCTTACATTCCGTGTCAGTTAAACAGTGCAGAAGGCTCACAGAGGGTCCACTTTCAGTCCCGAATTAATTTACGAGCTCAAGTGTAGCAGGCGTTTAATTATTTTTGTTGTGAACTGTACTAGTGTCCAGCGTGCTTCTTGCAACCAATGAACAATGTTACGCGTGTTTATTGGTATCGGCATTAACCATTCGCAATAATGAGAAGTGCAGAAAATTCAACAAATAAAATTTCCTACAAGGAAGACGCTCAAAACACAGGCCACAGATTCCTTGTTGTGTACAGTGCCAACCAAGAATACCCTTTACGTGCGACATGTCCTTGTTCGTGGGCTGGACACAAGGTCTNCTTGTTGTGTACAGTGCCAACCAAGAATACCCTTTACGTGCGACATGTCCTTGTTCGTGGGCTGGACACAAGGTCGGAACGGTTAACCCTTTCAAACCCACTTTAATTTACGGTTTCGGGTGCTGCAAACAAAAACTTTTATGATGCTTGCGGTATTTAAGTCGACACAGCACTTGTTTCGTTCTCACAGTCAGTGAGCTGTAGGATNGACACAAGGTCTGAACGGTTAACCCTTTCAAACCCACTTTAATTTACGGTTTCGGGTGCTGCAAACAAAAACTTTTATGATGCTTGCGGTATTTAAGTCGACACAGCACTTGTTTCGTTCTCACAGTCAGTGAGCTGTAGGATATATGTTCGTCTACAGTTATGTGAACTAATTACGTCGTAGATCAGTAAAACTGTTTGCGAATCATTTACCCGCAGGCAAGCTCATTGGCCATTGGGCTTTGCAGTGTGCAGTACAGACCAAAAATTATTTACGCTTGCGTAATGTACACAGTTGTGTAAACTGGGTATGAGTGGGTTAATATTGCCTCGCGCTTAACATTTCACACGACCATCTGTTAAGTTCTGTTTTTTTACCAAGTGACATACGATGAAAAAATACGTCCTTGAAAAAATTACTGCATGCACAGCTTGAAAAACGCCTCTATAAAAATACGTGACTGAGCAAAATGAAGTGAATAACACTATCCTTTAGTATCGTTAGTGTTACAGATGTGCGTGAAATGGTGACATCTTCGGACACGATGGGTTATTAGTAGGGGTAGTAAAATTTCGCGAAAAGATTTCGTGACNCTTGTTGTGTACAGTGCCAACCAAGAATACCCTTTACGTGCGACATGTCCTTGTTCGTGGGCTGGACACAAGGTCTGAACGGTTAACCCTTTCAAACCCACTTTAATTTACGGTTTCGGGTGCTGCAAACAAAAACTTTTATGATGCTTGCGGTATTTAAGTCGACACAGCACTTGTTTCGTTCTCACAGTCAGTGAGCTGTAGGCTATATGTTCGTCTACAGTTATGTGAACTAATTACGTCGTAGATCAGTAAAACTGTTTGCGAATCATTTACCCGCAGGCAAGCTCATTGGCCATTGGGCTTTGCAGTGTGCAGTACAGACCAAAAATTATTTACGCTTGCGTAATGTACACAGTTGTGTAAACTGGGTATGAGTGGGTTAATATTGCCTCGCGCTTAACATTTCACACGACCATCTGTTAAGTTCTGTTTTTTTACCAAGTGACATACGATGAAAAAATACGTCCTTGAAAAAATTACTGCATGTACAGCTTGAAAAACGCCTCTATAAAAATACGTGACTGAGCAAAATGAAGTGAATAACACTATCCTTTAGTATCGTTAGTGTTACAGATGCGCGTGAAATGGTGACATCTTCGGACACGATGGGTTATTAGTAGGGGTAGTAAAATTTCGCGAAAAGATTTCGTGACNGCGTGAAATGGTGACATCTTCGGACACGATGGGTTATTAGTAGGGGTAGTAAAATTTCGCGAAAAGATTTCGTGACAGCTTATATTTAAAAACACTGTAGGATCGTTTACCTATCTTGGTTGGCTGAATTACGATTTGACACATGTTAACTACCTGCACACGAATCACATAGGAGTCGTGCCGATGTTGCCGAATTCTGAGTGGCCCGGTCAAATATGAAAACGCCTTATCAAGCAGACAACAGCCAATGGTAATAGACAAACTGCTGTTGGAGGCTTATAGTATTCAAGTCTACCGTGTACTAATATGAATATTTTTTTTTTCCGCAAAAAATCACTAGTTCAGGTTATTAGGACTTTCCCTTGGGGAAAGAGGGGTAGGTTTCGCGTGTGGGCAACTGGCGAAAGCAAAATGAAACATCCAATGAACTGTTATCTTCACGGACACAGGATATTGTTCACCAATCGCCACATCACTGCATATTCGTACTTTCGCGCTTTGGTAATCATTTTATAGAAAATTCAACACAATTTTGAATTAGCTCATCAAATTAGAAGACAGAGGAGAAGTCACAGGTGTTAATTAAACTCCTGCGTTTAAGTCACGCCGCCACATTGTGAAATGGCGGCTTAATTTCAGTTTTCCGGTTCATACGTAGCTAATATACACTGAAGAGCCAAAAAAAATTGGTATACCTGCCTAATATCGTGTAGCCCCCGCGAGCACGCAGAAGTGTCGCAAGACGACGTGACCTGGACTCGACCAACGTCTGAAGGTATGCAGGAGGCAATTCACACCATGAATTCTGCTGGGTAGTACACAAATCCATTGGAGTGCGAGGCGATGGAGATCTCTTCTGAACAGCACGTAGCAAGGCATCCCAGATATGCTCAATAATGTTCATGTNGAGTGCGAGGCGATGGAGATCTCTTCTGAACAGCACGTAGCAAGGCATCCCAGATATGCTCAATAATGTTCATGTATGGTGATTTAGGTGGCCAATGGAAGTGTCGAAAGTCAGAAGAGTGTTCCTGGAGCCACTCGGTAGGAACTCTCGACGTGTGGGGTGTCGCATTGTCCTGCTGGAATTGTCCACGTCAGTCGGAATGCACAATGGACATGAATGAATGCAGGTGATCGGACAGGATGCTTACGTATATGTCACCTGTCAGAGTCGTATCTAGACGTATCAGGGGTCCCATTTCACGCCAACTGCACACTCCTCATACCATGACAGAGCCTCCGCCAACTTGAACAGTCCCCTATTGACATGTAGGGTAGATGAATTCATGACGATGTCTCCATACCCGTACACGTCCATCCGCCCAATNGCCAACTTGAACAGTCCCCTATTGACATGTAGGGTAGATGAATTCATGACGATGTCTCCATACCCGTACACGTCCATCCGCCCAATACAATTGGAAACGAGACTCGTCATACCAGGCAACGTGTTTCCAGTCATCAACAGTCCAATGTTGGTGTTGGCGGGCCCAGGCGAGGCGTAAAGCTTTGTGTCGTGCAGTCAACAAGGGTACACGAGTGGGCCTTCGGCTCAGAAAGCCCATATCAATCTACTTTGTATAAAAACGACATTTATAAAGTTATAATAAATTATACTTGAGAAAGATTTGAAGCCTAGTCATTAAGTTACGGGTCCAATACTCTAGCCGCTTAACTACAACTCTTACATGATGTTTGAGGTATAACTTTGATATTTTGATACAGTCACATAGATAATTTTTTCTGTTTATTTTAAAGTTAGTGTATTTTAAGTGTTGCCAAATGTTACAGACGCCTGATGCAACTTTTTGAAGTTTGAAAGAATTTGTCTTAGTGGCGTGGATAACCTAACTGCCGCAGAAACGATAATCTTGTGGTAACTGTGGCAAAGAGAGCTTCGTGCAGACTCGGCATCGTTCGTTCCCGATACCCGAAGCAATAGCAAATGTTTCCGTAAATACACGGACATTTTTTAACTGTGCACTTCGACTTAGAGTAGTAGGGGGATCGATTTCCAGGGTAACACAAGCGTCGGGAGAAAAGTCCACAAAGCAGTGTCCCCAGATGAGAAAGTGCGGTNGGGATCGATTTCCAGGGTAACACAAGCGTCGGGAGAAAAGTCCACAAAGCAGTGTCCCCAGATGAGAAAGTGCGGTGTTATCGCAGACAATGTGACTAATACATGTGACTCTTAGATAAGCAGCGGCACGCAAGTGGAGTCTGATAACAAAATTTTAACCAGTTCTCCTTTTCTAACNCATGTGACTCTTAGATAAGCAGCGGCACGCAAGTGGAGTCTGATAACAAAATTTTAACCAGTTCTCCTTTTCTAACTCTAAATAAAGACAAGTGTACAAAAGTCAGCAACGTCATAATGCTAGCACCAACAGTTCGTAAATAGAGGAGGTAAAGTCTTCACGATTTCTGTGAACGTCTTCCAAAAATTGTCCTCGAATACTAGGCGTGTGAGGGGTAAAAAAAAAAAAGTATATTAAAAGGCATTGCATTATAATTACGTTCGATCACGGCCGGATTTGGGGTATTTTATTTCAAGCGATTTTCTGTTAATCTGCATTCGGATGCTTATGCAGTTCTGTAATGTGAACCTCTGCAATTTCCCGCCAGTTATATGAAGCTACTGATAGCCCATGCGAGCAAAAGGAAATTAATGTTGGTATTGTTACTAATGCCTGGCACTAGCCAGTTTTGTGGAATGTGGAGTTCTTGAAGAGATGGATTCAATAGTTTTTAATTTAGTTACAATACTAATATATATATGTATGTATATATATATATATATATATATATATATATGCTGTTCACGGTAAAGTGAGCACTTCTGAGGCCCTAGTTAATTTTTTCTTCCAGACATTTTTTATTCCTTAACCATCTTTTCAAATAACTTTGTCATACAATTAATAAACACAGTATGCATATGCCACCGCACTCGGCATTTAGCGTTTAAAACTAAAATAAAATATATTAATTGACTTATTTCACATGACAGGGCTTTCAAAAGTGCTCACTTTACCGTGGATAGTGTGTGTGTATATATATATATATATATATAAAGAGAGAGAGAGAGATTGAGAGAGAGACTGGCGTTCCGTGTGGCCGGGTGTAACAGGAGAATGAGTTCTGTCTGTGGCGGTAGCCAGTGAACAAGTGACTTCTGCTCGAGTGTGTAGAGGGCTGTGGAGTCTAGCTTGGTGCGAAATAGTAGTTCTCTTACCTAAGACACTGACCCCGCAATATTTTGCTGTTCCTGAGCACCAGGTCAATAATAGTTCATTTGGTGTGGAACTCAGTCAGCAGATCCATTCACCATTTTCCTTCATTTCTGTAGGTTAACCTTGTTATACTACGTCAATGCCAAACTTCAGATTTCATCTTCCTTAAAACTGTGCCTTTTTTTTTTTGCGGTGGGATTGGCTAAATTCTAAAATCATGCGGAGACTCCCTGTAAGGGATCTAGTAGTTAAGCGTCCAAATTAAGGAATTACGTATTTAAAAACAGCACCACCTCGCTAGCAGTTACATCAGCCTTTGTGGCTTNTAAGCGTCCAAATTAAGGAATTACGTATTTAAAAACAGCACCACCTCGCTAGCAGTTACATCAGCCTTTGTGGCTTAAAAAATAGTCTAACTACAGTTGCAATATACGTAGTGGCATAGATGCACCAAGAAAATATTGCTCTTTGGTGCTACCAAAAAAAAAATGGAACTGGAATGCGCTATTTGAAGTACGAATTCGCGGAATGTTTCCATCCTTAGTGATAATGCATNAAAAAAAAAATGGAACTGGAATGCGCTATTTGAAGTACGAATTCGCGGAATGTTTCCATCCTTAGTGATAATGCATTTCATCCGCGTCTGGCAAAATATCTGTGCTGATTGCCGCGAACCATCTAGGCAAACTCTTGTGACGGAAATTCCTTCCGCTGTTAACGATAAGTGGCTCTGCCGATTGTCATGTAGATACGTCTCTCTCTCTCTCTCTCTCTTCGCAGTGGCCCGAGTAATCTCGCGCGGGGGGGACCTTATCAGCGTTGTTGTGCAAAGGCTCGACTTGTCGACGGCTCCGTAGTACGCGAGCTGCAGATTTCACCAGTCGCTTGTTTGTCGCGTTACGTCTCGTCTACTGGAAGGACGCCGGCCCGTTTCGCCGACGACATGAAGATCTCTGCGATCAAGANTTGTCGCGTTACGTCTCGTCTACTGGAAGGACGCCGGCCCGTTTCGCCGACGACATGAAGATCTCTGCGATCAAGACGAGGTAGGCAACCGTACCGCATTTTCTCTCCTGTTTCACGTCACGAGTTCTACGCGTGAACTTCGCGGGATATCAGCCGCAGCCGTTTCAGAGCAGCGGAGTACGTTGAGCGATTAACACGTGGCACCGGCGTGTGGATCCCGCTAAGGTTAAATTGACGGTCGAACGTTTATTTACTAATTTTTTTACGCAGACCTAATGCAGTTTGGTGACAGGTTTTACTTCACACGCCTATGCACACCTGGGTACATAGCCATTAGCAAGGTTTTTTTTTTATNTTGTCGCGTTACGTCTCGTCTACTGGAAGGACGCCGGCCCGTTTCGCCGACGACATGAAGATCTCTGCGATCAAGGCGAGGTAGGCAACCGTGTCGCATTTTCTCTCCTGTTTCACGTCACGAGTTCTACGCGTGAACTTCGCGGGATATCAGCCGCAGCCGTTTCTGAGCAGTGGAGTACGTTGAGCGATTAGCACGTGGCACCGGCGTGTGGATCCCGCTAAGGTTAAATTGACGGTCGAACGTTCATTTGCTAATTTTTTTTACGCAGACTTATTGCGGTTCCGTGACAGGTTTTACTTCACATGCCCATGCACACCTGGGTACATAGCCATTAGCAAGGTTTTTTTTAATATATAACCCGTCCGCGAACAAGCACATGAGCGGACAGTCACTTGCGACTCGTAATCGGGTTGAAAACCGCAAGGTGGTAGTATCGCAGTATATCACACACACACACACACACACGTACGTGCACGCACGGAGGACTGGCTCAGGACAGACGAGGTCGACTACCAGTCGAGAGAGTATCGACGCATCGTGCCCCTGGCGNTATACTTCATTTCATATAAGTTGGCCAGATTCTGACAGTCAGTGAGTGGCAATTTGACGTATTCGAAACAAACAAAGTGCAATTTACAAAATCCTGTATCATCTGATGCGCGAACGAACAAAAGTTAATATTACGTTCGCTATTCTGAGTGCACTGCCGACGCACATTAAACCAGCCGAAAATACGCGATAAGAAAGAGTTCCTAGGTTAATTAATAAATTTTATTTTACGTGGTCATAAAACAGCGGTTTTTAGCGTTAGAAACTAAACTTCGTGCTAAAGTATAAATGTACAGGTGTTCAAAATTAAAGGCTCATTAAAACGATCCGTATCCAAATTAAACGCAATTTCAAAACCATTTTTCATGTCTTAATCGCCCCTCTCCAACCCCTCTTTCATTACGTGTTTGACATTAATTCCAAAAGCATACAGGAATATTGCATAATATTGTTGAATTATTTTTTCTAATAATTTGACGAAATATATTTCAAATTTGTGTCGTTCCGAACCAGTAATAGAAGAACAGTCAACTTTAAAAAGGCTGTATCTATTGAGCAAAATAAGAGGCTCAGACTTCGCTCCGGATAGGATGTGCGCGCTATCTATCGGATTTTTCCTGAAGCATTACCAGCCACAAAAAAAAAACCGTTCCGCGTGCGACATATAAAAATTTACGAAAATATACAAATAGTTTTATTTTTCGCGAGCTCTGCATAATTTTTAAAGTAACTTATATTTCGTATACAGTGATTTTGAGTACTAGTAATGTATATTCGGCAGGTAGTCGTTCGTCTACGTAATTATACACCATATTGTTCTCCAAAAATCCATTTCCTTATTTCCGAAGAAAGTTGGACACGCGTGAATAGTTGTTAAGCAATTCTAACGTTATTCCACGTCACATATTTCCAACTCGAATATATCAGCTATAATTTCCAACGCGTGATAATAGCTACAACTACCGTTTCGCAAATGTTATCCCAAATTCACTATCTCGGACAAATAAAAAAGAGTTAGCAAATATTAAATTTTCTGCAAGGTTTTATAATTTTACTTTTATAACATACGAATTTTTTTAGACTGATGTCAGTCTAAGATATTTTAAAATTTGTTTAGAATTACATTTTTTTGTAGTTACTAAATTTGAAATTAATTATTTATTTTTTTTTGCTCTTTAACATAACAATTTACTGATTAATGATTTATGTACACATTACTAATACTACAATCGCAGCTACGTATTTCTGAGTAGCAAGTTTGCCTAAAACGTCCCACGAACAGTACATTGAAAAGGGGATCGGCTGATTATGACAGCATGAAAATAAACAACATCGTTGCTATGTGGCCGATCAGCTGATGGCGGAAGGATGCGTAGTCAGATGTAAACAGTGGCGCTACTTTCGCAGACCTGTCAGAATCGGGCCAACTTCATGGTACAGAGTATAATTGTTCGCGCATATAAAAAAAACACCCTCCATATAACGTATTTCTCTTCAGCTGTTGAAACCCTACAGTAACGCACTATATCTGCTGCACGGTTACTTAAACATTTTTAACCCAGTCTTTGAAAAAAAAATCCCACATGCCGTAATGTTTTATTATAAGAATAATGCAATAATTCCCACCTTGAATCCGTTTCATTTCGTTTTGTTTGCATTAGAGTCGGAATTGTTGAAATAGTAACGCATTTCCACACTGTCCGTTATGTCCACGGCAATGTTAGTTACAGCGGAAAGCTACACAGAGAGTAAAAAAAAGAACACGAGCAAGCCATGGGCATACGTTTATTTTTTCAGATGTAGTTTTAGGTTAGTACAGTATGTAAGTCGTCCCCCGATTGGTTTTTGTAGCATAAAACGAGCACGCTTTGTGTTTGATGGTTTAACTTGTAAATACAGTTCCTGCTGTCAACAAGTACGATATTTTTTTGCGCTTTTAAAACCTCTCACCGCTTACAATCCAATATTTTTTTTAACGTTGTGTATAATTGATTGAGCTTTAAAAAATTCACTTCCAGTAACTAAATAAATTTTAACGGTCACAGTATATGTAAAGTTGGAAGCAATGCAGGGAAGGTAACTCCATTACGTGAAGTCGAATGAACGTGAGCACAGAAATTGATTACTTTTTGGTTATGTTTATTTCATACGCACAATAGTAAGAAACTTTTTTAATATACTTCATCCACTCCAAGAAGACAATAAATGTAAACGTAATTGCAAGTGACAAACTCAAAGTCATTAATTAGCTGGGTAGTCGTTTCACAGTATGATTACGCCAGAAAATAGTTCTGGTGGTATTTTGTAATTTTTTAAGGTCAAAGGCAGTAATCGTTAGTTGCGTATTTCAGTACTCTGTGATGTCAAAATACTCTACACGCAAGCGAAAGCACATGTGTTTAACAACTTGGAAATATTTTCCTTTTTCTGTTTTGCTTCGGGGTAAAAACGTATCAAAATACCAGTGTTGCGCAAGATGGCGGACAAGGCAGGTCGAGAAGTTTCACCATGTATTGAAAAACATAAAAAGAAAGCCTTTACAAAGGAAACAGAAAAAAAAATACGATAAATTAATGTAATGCTAAATATATAGAAATCCCTGCATTACAAATGTATAACTAAAGTAAGCATGGATTTAATAATGCTAAAGCAAAATGGGCGTTATTATGATGGCTGACTTGTCTTGACGCATGCGTTAGTGGCTGATAACACAACCAATGCCATCCAAAAGCACGAACCAGTGGCGGATAAACACCAATTTAGAGGACTATGTACTGAAACCTTTTCTGTGAAACCGTTTGCGCGAATACTCGTATCTCGGTAAATAAATGTTCTGGAATACGACTTTTTGCCATAAAAGGTAGGAAAAAAAAAACAACTATCTATGTACCTGTCTTTTTACTTTTATAATATGTGTTCACGGAGAAAAAAAATTTCGTGAGAATGTTCAAACATACCANAAAAAAAAACAACTATCTATGTACCTGTCTTTTTACTTTTATAATATGTGTTCACGGAGAAAAAAAATTTCGTGAGAATGTTCAAACATACCATTTTTGAAGCTTGCCTTTGCAGTCTTCTTAAGCGGTAAGAGAAAAGTACGGTTGCACGAACGTAGTCTAATCTGTGGGCTTATATCGCGTGTATTAAAGTGCAACAGTTACAGATCTAATTTGCGCAGTGTAGCATTTTGACGGAAATACTGCACACTTTGCGCGTAGGAGGCTCTGCGGGTGCGAGGGTGTGGGAGGGACACTGCATATTGCGTTCAACCCATACGTTTACCAGTATGCATTAATTTTTTATTCTAAAGGCTGTTCACTGTTATCTGAGCACTTATGAAATCAACCTTTGAAAAAGTCACTGCCCCACCTACATAAAGAGGGCCGCGGTGTCTGAGCGGTTAGCCTGCTCGCCTCCCACTAAGGCGAACCGGGTTCAATCCCCGGCTGGGCCACTCCCGGATTTTCGCATGTGGGAATCGTGTCCAGACGATGCCGCTGGTCGGTGGGTTTTCTCGGGGATCTCCCGTTTCCCCCGCCCTTCCAGTACTGCGCCGCTCCACACTCACCTCAATCACCCTCATCGGCCCTCAGGACCTCGCTGTTAAGAGCCGCCCAAATATCTTCACTCACCCTAACTGCATATAATCTTGCTNCTCATCGGCCCTCAGGACCTCGCTGTTAAGAGCCGCCCAAATATCTTCACTCACCCTAACTGCATATAATCTTGCGGGCAAAGTTACGGCCAGTAAAGTTGGTAACGACTAACGACGAAGGGAAAGTAGTTCCATATCTTAACGTTGAATTAAAAGTGATAGNTAAAGTTGGTAACGACTAACGACGGAGAGAAAGTAGTTCCATATCTTAACGTTGAATTAAAAGTGATGGGTAAACATTAGTGAATACAGAAATTGTTTATTTTGCTTTCTGTTTTTTTCTAATGCACGTAAGTGTAAGAATGAGCAAATTTTTAAAATACTTGCTTTTTATAATAACTCGACAGTTTCACTTGGCCGACGCACGAATAAAGTGAGCAGGCCCATGGCAATGTTAATTTTACATATTACGGAAGAACACGGAATAAAAATACCGCGAACAACCTGTACATATACATAGACAGACGATTAGGGTGCTTTTAAAAACGTTAAGTTTTACTAAGTGCATTTGTTAAAGCGACTTTGTTAATAATGGGTAGGGGCTGAAGGCCCCCCCCCTTTTTTTTATCACTCCATATTTTTTTTATCTGCCCCTGGCACAGACAGGCGGAGTATTCAAGCTGTGACCTTGAAATGGATAAAATACAATAAAATATTTACATTCTTAACCATTTCAACGTTTCAATTGATCAGCCCATAATACTAACAATCGCCGAAAGGATACAAATTGGCGAGGAAAGTATATTTTAAGGAGGGCTTTCGAAAATGAACAATCAACACGAACATACTAAAATGTATCCTGTCAACGGTGCGTATTCTGTCGGTGCCTAATTTCTGTTGTTGTCAACTCGAGTTGCAGGAGAATCGCCGACAGTCACGAGCGATGAATCTTTGCTCCGTGATACATCCGGAAAGGCAGTGGTTTTCTAATGTATTTTCCTGCAGATGACAACGGATCGGGCGTGACTATTAGTGTTGGGTCGTGAGGTTCAGAAGAAGTAAGGTAACAAGTACTGTNGATACATCCGGAAAGGCAGTGGTTTTCTAATGTATTTTCCTGCAGATGACAACGGATCGGGCGTGACTATTAGTGTAAGGTCGTGAGGCTCAGAAAGAGAAGTAAGGTAACAAGTACTGTTTTTTTTTTAAATGCGTCAAAAATCAGATAAATGCATTATTTCACATTTGTTACAAAACTTTTCAACTCTAGATGAGCCGCATGGTGGTGGTAGAGTTTACTGACGTTTCATACCACAATGTATTGCAGCGGATTTTTTCATGGTTAAAACTTAACTTTCCAACTTGTGGACAATTTTCCGGCAAGTAAAAAAAACATAATTCATGTATGTATCTCAATGACATGTTAATATCGTAATTTAATAAAATAAAACTTAAATAAATTAATTAAAAAATAATTAAAATTAAAAAATTAATTAAAAATTAAAAATAAATAAACAAAGGAGTGGAGATGGCATTCACTGCGTGNTTTCATGGTTAAAACTTAACTTTCCAACTTGTGGACAATTTTCCGGCAAGTAAAAAAAACATAATTCATGTATGTATCTCAATGACATGTTAATATCGTAATTTAATAAAATAAAACAAACCATTAAAAATTAAAAATAAATAAACAAAGGAGTGGAGATGGCATTCACTGCGTGAATTCTTCTTTTAGAAGTGAAGAGTAAAGGTTATACTATTAAAATTCCAAAACAGCCTCAAATATTAGTAGATGGGTTATGTAGGTTTCGCATAAGGTGATGGTGTAGTGGGTGGTTGAGGAGGGGAGAGCGGAGTGGGAGTCTCTTGCTTGGCGGTGTAGGATGCAGGGAGTAGGAGCTAGGAGCCACCAACCCACTCTGCTGACTTCACGTTCGACGGCCAAAATACCCGGTTTTCCCCTCAAAATGACCCGTTGAGCTTTCGAAAATGCCCGTTTCACCACCCAAAAATTTTCGTTTGTCCCTCANACCACCTCCACTCCCGCCCTACCCAGCCCCTCATCAAGCAAATTCCTTCACCCACACTCTTACAGTACCCTGCTAACACAACGAGACATACTGCTGTAGTCGAGCCATGTACAATGAACTTTAAATCTCGTACACTAAGCATCCAAATCGATCCCAGCACATTTCCTCGTAGCAATGTACAATTTTTTCTCTATTACATATATTGTTTTGTATTTTTTTCCGTAAATAATTTTTACTATAGTTTTATTTTAATCAATGCATTTGTGGCTCAGGACATATTCACAGTCACGATTATTTTCAAGAACTGTTCCGAATTGGTATATTATGTTTAAAAAAATGCATAGTAAATTTATTAATGTTTGCATTATAAAGAATCTTTATAAACACAAAGATACATCGAACTCTTTTGTTTCCAGTCGGATCTGAATATGAGATCCCAAAATTACGATTATATGGCTATTTCCAAAGCCATGTTTAATTTTTATGTTCATTTAAAATAAATATGTTGATTTTTACAACCAAACCAAGCCAGTTTACGTTGTGGTAACATTTTCTCAAGTCATGTTGTACTTAAACATGAGACTCCACGGTATCTACGAATANAGCCAGTTTACGTTGTGGTAACATTTTCTCAAGTCATGTTGTACTTAAACATGAGACTCCACGGTATCTACGAATATTTATTGGTATAGCTGTATATATATCATTTATAATATGTTAGGGTCATGCTGGTGAAATTATATTTGCAAACATAATTTTCAGCCCCGAGAATGTATGCATCGATAACTACAGTGGCCAGCTATTAACTTTATTTTTTTCTGAAATACATTTGCATCATATCTTTTTTATTTAACAAAATCACTTTACGTATATTGTCCCACCAATAGTTTATCGTAAGTTTGTTTTTATTTTAATCCAAATTTCGGTGTCTAAATTAATTCATTAAAAACTACACTACTATGCAAGGATACCAAAAAAATATTCATGTTCACCCATGTAAACTCTGCATCCTTATACACATCACCTACATTTCTACTTCGTTAAGCACACAACCATTATTTTAACACTCATTAGCTACGTGTTGAAGTGTCGTGAGCTTGAAGGCAAAGTACTCGCAGCAAAAGCGACACCGATGTACNAGCCAGTTTACGTTGTGGTAACATTTTCTCAAGTCATGTTGTACTTAAACATGAGACTCCACGGTATCTACGAATGTTTATTGGTATAGCTGTATATATATAATTTATGATATGTTAGGGTCATGCTGGTGAAATTATATTTGCAAAAATAATTTTCAGCCCCGAGAATGTATGCATCGATAACTACAGTGGCCAGCTATTAACTTTATTTTTTTCTGAAATACATTTGCATCACANTTTATTTTTTTCTGAAATACATTTGCATCACATCTTTTTTATTTAACAAAATCACTTTTGCATATAACAGGGTGGTTATCAAATAGCATTCAAACAAAAATAAAATATCCAAATTTCGGTGTCTAAATTAATTAATTAAAAACTACACTACTATGCAAGGATACCAAACAAATATTCATGTTCACCCATGTAAACTCTGCATCCTTATACACATCACCTACATTTCTACTTCGTTAAACACACAACCATTATTTGAACACTCATTAGCTACGTGTTGAAGTGTCGTGAGCTTGAAGGCAAAGTACTCGCAGCAAAAGCGACACCGATGTACCACTGAAAGTTCTGTAGATGATGCACTGGTAGACCCAGACGGTTCGGCTATCGTCGCGTTGGAAAGAACAGAAACCAGGGACGGGAATGCCTTCTTGGAAAGCTATGTTGCACCCAATAATGAGCTGGTAAGCTCGTAATTTACACTGGTCGCAGCCAATTGTGCCAGAGGGGTCATATAGGATCGAAATTATGTCACTACCTCTTGTCACACCGACGATGGAGGTTGCAGTAACTCTCTCTTGCAGAACTGGCACCGAAGCATCGACGAGCCCCCCCTCCAGTTTAACTTTGCATGACTTTATATGTTTGCATGAAGTATCGTTGTGATAGAACAGCGACACATGCTGTGAGAACAGATACTTAATGCTGTTGTGATTCTTCATTCACCCATAAATTTCATGTCGCCGTGCAATGTGTTGGTGCGAAAATACCTTGTCGCAGTAGCTGCAGGGATATACGTTTCCTCTGGCAGAGGCGATAAGCTGACGACCCGAACTCTGTCAGAGACAACACAGCCAAAGAACCTGATTATACAGCCGAAGAAACAGGCGGTGCGGTTGCAAAAAGAACTGGTGCGGACAGTTCGTCCGAAAGTGCGGTCGACTCTGTCGAAAAGGGCGAAGACATGTCAGCCCTTTTCTCGGCACATGTCCATGCTCTCACGTGTCCATGTTCCCACGTGTTCCTTGGTGCGTCGGCGATTTGCTAGCTCTTAACTTGGCATAACCTTGGCACGTGCTAATTGCCTGTACGCCCTCGCCTGGGTCAGCCTGGCCTCGCGGCACGTATCTACTGGGGAGCCCTACATTGAGGTGTGACAGCGGCGCTTCTGAATACTAACAAAGCGGCACCCGTCAACACCAATTATGAAGGTTGCGTCAGTGCAGATATAAACGTCCTGGCACTGCAGGGGCCGCAGTGGTGAAGTGGTTAGATTACTCACCTACCACCTAAGTGAACCGGGCTCGATTCCCGGCAGGGTCATTCCCGTATTTTCGCATTTAGGAATCGTGCCGGATGATGCTGCTGGTCGACGGGTTTTCTCGGAGATCTCCAGTTTCCCTCATCCATTCATTCCAGCGCTGTTACACACTCACCTCGCTTCATCCANAGGTTGCGTCAGTGCAGATATAAACGTCCTGGCACTGCAGGGGCCGCAGTGGTGAAGTGGTTAGATTACTCACCTCCCACCTAAGTGAACCGGGCTCGTATCCCGGCAGGGTCATTCCCGTATTTTCGCATTTAGGAATCGTGCCGGATGATGCTGCTGGTCGGCGGGTTTTCTCGGAGATCTCCAGTTTCCCTCATCCATTCATTCCAGCGCTGTTACACACTCACCTCGCTTCATCCANCGGGTTTTCTCGGAGATCTCCAGTTTCCCTCATCCATTCATTCCAGCGCTGTTACACACTCACCTCGCTTCATCCACACCGACTCTCAAGACCTCGATGTTAAGAGCCGCCCAAATCTCTTCACTCACTCACTCTTCCTGGCATTGTAGGCCTCTCAAAGACATCGTCAACAAACCATAGGATCCTTGCATGTAACACTTTGTGAAAACTGAGTAGTAAATGTGATATCACGAAATGTGGATATTTTTATATGTTTTCTGTTATTTTATGCTTTGCGGTCTATTTTGCAGTGTGCTGGAAACCGTACCAAGTTTCTAGCAACAATGCCACCAGTTATATGATCCAACATACATTTCTTTTATCAGTGAATATTGTAGCCAACAATGAACAAAAATGGCTTTATGTTTTTTCTAATATTATTCGCAGAATGTCAAAATTTAAATTATAATTTTTNCCAACAATGAACAAAAATGGCTTTATGTTTTTTCTAATATTATTCGCAGAATGTCAAAATTTAAATTATAATTTTTTACTTCGAAAAACATATTACAACATTTTTAAATGTGTCTTTATACCATTGCATTGGTAATAAGATTTTGTAACTGACTTGTGAAATATCTATACCTAGTAAGGTAGGATCATAAATTAAAAANCAACAATGAACAAAAATGGCTTTATGTTTTTTCTAATATTATTCGCAGAATGTCAAAATTTAAATTATAATTTTTACTTCGAAAAACATATTATAACATTTTAAAATGTGTTTTTATACTATTGCATTGGTAATAAGATTTTGTAACTGACTTGTGAAATATCTATACCTAGTAAGGTAGGATCATAAATTAAAAANATTGCATTGGTAATAAGATTTTGTAACTGACTTGTGAAATATCTATACCTAGTAAGGTAGGATCATAAATTAAAAATACTATTACAAATGCAATAGTAATAGTACGTAAAATATATAAACAGNAAATGCAATAGTAATAGTACGTAAAATATATAAACAGGCACGTCCCTCTTGCAACTGACGTTCAAGGTCAAACCTGTTTTCGGATGTGTTAAAGGGATCTGGAGTGGGGAAATGAAACTACGTATTATGCAAACATTTTTATTAAGCACAATATACATACTGTACATGACCTAATACACGAACATCACCATTCGTACCAACCAACTTTACACGGTATAGTTGATCGAGAAGGGTGTTTGTTGACAGGCGTGCTCAGTTTTCAAGCCGTGTTCCGTGACGGGACGCCGCGCCGGGGAACTCCCGCTCCGCCAAGTCACGTGAGCATCGCGATCACGAGGAGGGGGAGGGAGTCCCCGACCTTGGGCGCCGCGAGGGACATTGTGGGTAACGGGGCGGGCACGGCCCCCATTGTTCGGCAGACGGCGCGGCACCCGCCACAATAGACCAGCCCTCCCGCGAGGGGGGTGGGGGTGTCTGTCATTTAGGCCGGAGGAAGGAGGCGGTTTGTAAATTAACGGCCCTGCCCACCTGCGTCATTTTCCATTTCCGCCCGCGGTGCGCGGTCCAAGATAACTCGCAGTGCGGCGCAACCCGCCACAAGCGCAGACAGAAAGAGAGACACGGGAATTGAGAAGTTTGTTCGGAAGAAAGCCCTTGTCACTTTGTCAAACTTTCATCTTCAATTATATTTGAAAATTGAATTTTAAACCGAGCGGTGTGGCGCATAGGTAACTCGCTGGACTCGCATTCGGGAGGACCCGAATTCGATTCCCGGTCTGGCCATCCTGATTTCGGTCATCCTGATATCGACTTTCCATGGAAAGCTCCAAGTTCTACAAGACATTCCAACTTTCCCATACCAACATGATGGTGTACATTTTCAAAAAATATTTTATGGGTTCAGCCAATCAGACTCGTGCATCACAAAAATGGTTGTTTCCAACAACACGAAATTATGTACTTACTTTTGCAGCTGGATGGCATTTCTAGGCGCGCCATGCAAGGTAGCTGAGTTGATGACAAACCCGCAAGAAATGGTACCAAGGGCAGTAGCACGGCTGCCTAAAAAAATTTATATTTGCAAAACCGTGAACTAACAAATTAGGTTCCATTGCAAATTGGGTTCTCCATTAGGACACAACTTAAGCATGTTCATTAGTATTTAGCACAGCAATAGCAAATATAACATTATAGGACACCTGGGTTCTCACTTTCCTGAACTGATGGATTTAGGCTAAATCTCCAATAAATGTTTGATTTATTATTGCTGATAACATGCAAATTTAATTTTGTTTTCAATTCCGTGCTAAATGCTGATTTGTCTTTCTGTTGCAGTCATGCATGCTTAGGAACTAGAAGTGTTCACAACCTCCTCGGTTAAAACGCGGCCCAGCGGAACCCAAACATAACTTGCTCAGGCGACTGCGTCGAACGCAAGCGCAGTGCCCGTGTCGCGTAGAGGCGACGCGACGTAACGCGCGCGTGCAAACGTCGCCCTTAGCACTCCCACGCTTGCATCGGCCGTAAACATGAAATGAGCTCCAAGTAGGCGGGGTATATGCGTCTCGGGGCAGAATTTTACGAGCACCATGTTTGTTGGTATTCAAGCCGTTCTCGTGGCAATGTTCCCTCTCGCTCGTGTCAGCGTGCTGCTCATCGCCTTGACATATGACGTGGCGCCCTCAGAAGCATGCCGATAGGCCGCGCGGGCATCATCATTATTTTTACACGCGGGCTGCACGGCCGGACACAGTGCGCCGAATGCGGAATGGACAAGCCCCTTTAACACGCGAAGTGTGTGCGTAGCGCGGGCACACAGTCGTCATAATTTACAATACTCAACGATAAAGACTTTTCACGGTGAAATGGGCGCTTTTGAATGCCACACTTAAGATCTACTAGTACGCATATGGTGTATTCTTCTACCACATGCAAACTTAACGTTGCCGTGGGCCTCATCACTTTATTCATGCGCCGGTCAAGTTAAACCATGAAATTATAAGAAAAGTAAATT
Source organism: Clitarchus hookeri (assembly GCA_002778355.1). Classification (NCBI taxonomy): domain Eukaryota; kingdom Metazoa; phylum Arthropoda; class Insecta; order Phasmatodea; family Phasmatidae; genus Clitarchus; species Clitarchus hookeri. The sequence continues at coordinate 27,892 of NQII01007631.1, forward strand.
TTTCCCAAATTCACGCATTACTACACTTACACGCATTAAAAAAAAATACAAAGCAGAAGCAATTGTTTTAGTATCCACAAATGTTTACATAACACATTTAATTCAGCGTTAAGACGTGGGGCTACTTTCCCTCTGTCATTGCCAACAATCGGTCTGCTCGTTAAAATATAGGCAGATAAGGACAGTGGCATTTTTCAAATGTTGGTTTCCGATGTGCTTAATTAACCGGCTTAATTAACCGCGAACAGCCCTTAATTAGAAGGGCCAGGAAAACTCCGAGGGCTCAACTAATTTATAAGCTGTAGTCTTATTCGCAGTTTTTTTTCTCACAATTTTCTAATCAAACCTTTGCAAACTCATCCCGTGCGAGTCCGTGTCTGGGCAAACTGTAGTCCAATTACAACTAAATTGCTGAGCTGCCAGAAGCGGAAAATGGATGTCGTTTAGATATCCATAAATCTCGTGAATTTATCCGGTCCTAAACTTGTGTACATTTTATTTACACTGGACTGCAGTTAATTTGAATTATTGGTTGATAATTTAATTTATTGACACGAAATATTAGCTACACGAAGTATAAACCATAAACACTAAATAAACATGACACTGAAAAAAAAAAGAAGCTAAAAATACCCCAGCCCACATACAGGTTTTTCTGGTATGTGGTGACTGATAAAGAAGGAAAAAAGTCTTGAATGGATAACTGGAAGAAAAATATGAAAAATGTCAATCTGCGAAGTTAATTAAAAAAAAAAAGAACATCGGGGAATGGCTGAAAAAGGGTTGGCAGCCATGACAACTATGTGAAAATGCTAATGAAAGAAATAGAGCTCAAAAACGGGCTAGTACATGTAGAAAGAAATATCAGCAATTGCCGTACAACTAACAACAAAACTATGAAGTTAGCAGAAAACGTGAGCCAAACGAACACTGAGTAATGACACACTTAAGACGGGCGTAGAAATAAAGAACAACATATCTTATGTGAATATTTGCAATGTTACTTATACACAAATTCAGGTATCTAAATCAATGGAAGAAAAAAAAAAAGCTGGGTGAATAACCGAATAACTTACAACTCAGCATAAGAGAAATATTCAAGGATTTCCACTTTGGCGTAAGTCGGTGAACAAATGGGTCTTCCGCGTATTACAGAGAACAGTGAAGTTTGTTTTTTAGCCAAGCCGTGTGAATTCACGAAAATCACGGACTTGTGGTAATGTTTGCATCGCAGTCCGCGGCGGTAACAAGTGGCATAATTTCCTGCTGGCCTTGATAAGTCACCCACCCCCGCCTAGATGGCGTCGTCCTTGCTCCACTTCCGGCGGGCCGCTATCGCGACTTCCGGGCGCGCTGCTATCGCACACTTCCGGTAACGGCGCACCATTAGCTGCGGATGTTCTCGGCTCGCTGCCGCGGCAAGCACGCAACATAACGCGCGCGTGATTATGCCGCGAGCTGCAGGCACTCCCGGATAGCGCGGTCACAATATTTCTCATTTGAAGAGACACTGGGAAATAGCGAAAATTTCAAGGTGAATACTTTTTTAAAATCAGACCGAATATTGGGGTAGCTGTATTTATGTATTTAATTATTTATTTTATTTGCGCCCAGGAGATCTCAAAAACAGAGGTATTGAACATGTCGAAGAGTACATTTAACAGGATAAAACATAAATATGGGCCAAGTATATAATACCAACGATACCGATACGAGACGCGAAGTTCAAATTGTATCTAACAAAACACATTTTTTTCCAATATCACAGACACATAAACACGAAAGTACAACAAAATTAACTTAATGGCTTCTCTGACTAGAGGGTTTCTTTCTTCCCACAGCAGGTTAGTACCGTGTATGGCCTCCATGTGCATTGCACAGGTCCCTAACACGCCGCGGCATGCTTGTAATCAATGTGTTGGTGTCATCTTCCTGTCAACGCACTGTCCCATTCTATCCGAGCAGCTCTTATGAGATCTGGCAGTGTTTCTGGAGGTTGTGGACGATTGAAAACTGCTGTTTTCAGCTTGTCCCAGCCACGTTCGATGCGTTAGTGCACTCTCTGTCGATCACAAAATAACTGCGTTACCCCCACCACCCAACTGCCATATCTCACAATATTCCAAACTTTTTCTGAGGTGTTTACGTGCTCGACGGCCGGCGAGGAAAGAAAACTCTCGGGCGTGTGAACTGCTCGTTATATTCTAGAAAAAAGTCAGATTTTCTCGCGATAAACCATTATTTGCACCCACACATTCGTCTCAACATGAATAACTGTCGCACGGTATTGGCACAGAATACTTAAGAATATAAAAGTTAAATGGCGACGTCATGTACTGCGAGTTCCAACCACTCACTCCAGTAAAATGGTTTCAGTGACCGGCAATACGGCAGAACGTTGTTAACCAATCAGGTCGTACAGATTAACTTTCCAGACGGCAGCCCGGCCGGTAGATAATATTCCATGAAGTGCAATAACCAATCAGAGCCAAGCCACGTTTCCGACAGCTTCGCGAGGCCACTTAGCTATAGAGTACGCTTACACGAAAGGAACCACCCACGTCGTTTCGCCTCTGTATACCTACTTGTTCTATGGCAGCGTGCCCGAATCACATTCGTGAGGTCTTGGGTTCCATCATGGCCGGCCGCACTGAGAGGTAGTTAAGTATTTTTCATCCTCTTTCCAGGTCGGGTCGAAATATATTTCCTATATTTTTGGCTTTTGAGTTTTTTTAGTTGTAATATAAATTAATAGTATGAAAAAAGTATGACAATCGTGGAATAATAATTTACAAAAACGAATGACACAAACTACAAGAATGTTTAATTTATACCTTTTTCCTTACAAATTTCGAAATTGAGTAAAGTAGGCGTTTGCTAACAATAATTGCTCATGCTTCCAAAAACGCGAAGAAAACATTCTTTGTTGTTCGCCCGTGATTGAGCATTAACTTTTGGGACAAAAATAAAGTAAAAAACAGCTAAAATTTAAACCCGTAGTTCGTGTACTCAAGCAGGTGTCAATTGTTCATCGGCTATTTGCTACCACATGAGAGACCACGATTGGTGCTACAAATTTTTGCGTTTTTATTATTGTCCCAGAATCTTATAGAACAGGCCAAGAAAGTCGTGTATCAGTTGTGGAATAATCACAAACGTACGAGTGTTTGAAGATTAGCGTGTCCTTAAATGAATCCAAGAAAGTTCCAGTATTTACTTGTTACGTGAAGATCCTGGTTATAGTTTATTCGCTGTTTCCTCCCACTTTTTGAATCGAACCTTGGAAAAATCATCCCACATATGAAGTGTTTGGTTATTTCTTAAGTATGNGTTTCCTCCCACTTTTTGAATCGAACCTTGGAAAAATCATCCCACATATGAAGTGTTTGGTTATTTCTTAAGTATACCATGCAGCACAAGCGTGTTGTACTTCTGTTAACATAAAAGTACCTTATTTCTGATTAAATTTAACTTTTACGTATATTTTGTCTACAAATTATTATATTTCATTCACGATTTATATGAAAAAATACAGCGAGAAAACAAGTGAGTTGGTAATGCCTAGTAAGAAACAGTTTTTATGCAAAATATTATTACACTGAGTGCGCATGAATGTGGTGCGTTGTACCTCTGGTGTAATTTTATAGACTTGGTTAAGCTTTGTTTGCATGAGGCGGAGGAATATCCTGGAAGTAGAACTTTAGCAGGGGCTTCAGAAAATTCGAAAGGAACCGTGAATGGAGTATAGCGTCTGTGATTACACGAAAATTAAGATTGTTTCAAAGAGCAAAAAGAACAACCTTCATTATCAGCAACGACAACTTTTTACACGCCTAACGATGTAGCCGCTGTTAAGGAAGAGAATTCCCAAAGTTGGATTTCAGTTTCGTGGATTTCGCTTGCCTTTGGAACTTAAGAGTTCGCACGCCATCGGGGAAACCATCTTCCCGTAAGCGTCGAAGTTTTTAACGACGCCATTTCGGCAGAGGGAAGTCGTGTTTGGGCGTGACCCTCAGGGGCAATACGTTTTCTACAGTTTGCCACACTGTCAAATGTTCATCTTCGGATACATTTATCTATAAAATTGGAAGAGCAATGATATGATAAACACAGTTATCAAACAAAGTTGGTTACGTAACTTCAGATATTTTTTGGAAGCCTGTTGCAATGTCAAACATTTTTTATCCAACTGGCCTGCCGTAAATCTTTAAGGTAAATGTTATTTTTATAGTCGAGCAATGTTGTTACAAGTACACGAATAAATGTCAAGAATTTTGCGATTGCGATGCTCTTTGCGCTTCTGAACAATATTTTAATTTTACTTGAGTAGTTTATTTCATGGGAAAGAAGCTTCAGTCTGAAACCACCGTTTAAATCTGGTAGTGGGTTCTACAACCTTGTTTTGCTCCGATGTATTGTGTGCCCTTTTTAAATTCTGACAAGTTGGTAAATATGACCTTCACATTTTTCTGCGTAACTCTAATGGGCCGAACCCGTGAACCTGTTCACTTCTCATGCCCACTATCGAGGACATGTTGCACATTAACGATACTTACGGCCGATTGGCCAATACTGCCCGTAACAAAGAATGAGCGCCCGAAGTTTCCGAGCGTTTCTTGCGAGTAATATGATTTGCGAAATGTTTGCGAAACGTTCATGAACGGCTGACGATGGCACCGAGCACGCAGCACGGTCGGGTAGCAAGAAGCACGCGCAACATAAAGTACGGCGTGCACCGAAATATTTCACGATTGCAACACTTGAGCTCGCTAATGAATTCCGGACAGAACGTTCTAAAATTCAAATAAATTATTTTGAAACGGATTTTACTTATAAATCACACTGGTATTAGTCTATTTGTGATTTCTTCAAACTTTCTGATTCAAACCTACAAGGGGAGGGGGAGGGGGGGCGTATGGCGTGTTTGGTTGTTTCCTAATTATGTCACGTATTACAAGCGTTTTATACTTTTTTTTTAACATAAAAGTACCTTATTTTTAGTTAAATCGAAATTTTACATGTGATTAATTTATAAATTACGATATTTCATTTATAACTAACAAATATACATAGAGAGAGAAAATGCATGTGCCGGTAATGCCCAGTAAGAAATAGTTATTATGCACACTGAGTGCTCACATATGCGATGCATTGGCTCTCTGGTGTCATTTTCTTAGCTTTTTTTTTTGCATGAGGCGGAGGAATATCTTGGAAATAGAACTTAAGCAGAGCTTCAGAAAAGTTGGAAGTAACCGTGAATGGAGTATACCAGTGACGTTTCGTTGACGTCACAACTAGTCAGATTTCTTCGACCGTATGCGAGTTGAATGTTTTGGAGGGTGCATAACAACGTCGCCGTAGCGCCAGCGTGGGCGAGATGTAACGGAGACGAAGCAGGGACGGAATGCAGGGATGCTGGGAGTAGGATAACCCGGAGAAAAAAAAACTCGCAGGTGAGCAGCACCGTCCGTCACGTTTCCGACAAGCAAAAACGTATACGCCGATCTCGCCGTGGAAGGCAGGCGTGCTGGCAGAGCGATCTCCACGCACTTGGATTCCATTGTATCATTCTGAAGATAAAGTTTGACGGTGTGGCAAGGAAGGGACCTTGGAACCGCTGTCAAGTTCAGACGAAGGAGGTGCGGTCGGGGTTGACCTTGACCCTGCGTCATAAGGGCGCGTGGTGTCGTGTTCCGAGGCCATTACCACAGGACGGAAATAGCAGAAGGGAGGGGGATGATGGTAGGAGGGTAGCTGCCACTGAACCTGGTACTGCTAGTTACAAAACGAACGCCGTCTGGGTTATATCAGTAACCCCTCCCCCTACTCTGGTCTTCCCCGTGTGGCAATTTTCCCACATAAAAACAGCCTTCGAAACGCCCATTTTGTGATTAGGAATATTTTTGTAACATTCGTTAATTTACCGTATTTTTATAACCACTGAACTTCCGTTCTTACTCGCGCAATATACATTTTGTTGTTAAAACAATCGCAATAACCACAACCGAATGACTAGTAGTTGTACAGATTTAGTGAATATATAAAGATATAAGCTTTTCATGGTAAACTGAACACTTTTGAAAGCTCTGGTTGTGATCTTCTTGTATGCACACTGTGCATTCGTCCACCATATGTACAATTAACATTACCATGGGCCTGGTCACTTTATTAATGGGTTGGTCAAGTGAAAACGTGAAATTTTAAAAAATGTAAATATTTTATAAATTTGCTAATTCTCAAACTTATATTAATATAAAATAACAGAAAGTGAAATAAATCATTCCAGCAAGTTATTCATAAATGTTTACCTGGTACCGTTAAGGTATGGAACTACTTTCCCACGGTCGTTAGTAACTTTACTGGCCGCATGCCAGTCAGTGTGGCGGTTACAGTGTATGCAGGTAGGCGCAGTGACATTTTTCAAAAGTTTATTTCAAAAGTACTCAGTTAATTTTGAACAGCCTTTAAGTAGGTACGTATTGCTTGAAATCTCGTCGACAGCATGGTCACTTAGGGCCACTTGTTTATCGCGAAAACATTCCACGGCTAGTTTTACTAAAAAAAAAAACTGTTCAGTTTTTATCCTCTTTCGTGATTGAATTATTTTCATTGTTAACGTATTTTGGTCGCCTGCCTGCGAATCACGGACGTTCAGTATGAAAGTACCTTAGTATATAATTGGTCCAGTCAGGTATAGACTGTTCACGCTTAATTAAACACTTTTTTAAACCCTACTGAGGATCTACTTTCCCTCTAATTTTATATCCTTCTGCTGTACGTAAAATTGTCATTGTCACGGGCCGGCTTACCTGATTCATCCGTTATACAAGTTGCGTTGCTTGCTTACAGCTGTGAGTACAGGTCCACTGCCCCATGCTACCGGCCCACTTAACTTAATCACACTTGCACATTATTTCTTGGCGTTTCTGTGTTTCTTTCCATTGCGTATGCTATATCACTGAATTCCTCTTTGCACGTACTTTCAGATGCCGTTGAAATAAATGTATGCTTCCAGGGGAAAAATAATATGTGGTTTAATTATTTATGTCCATACACGTGTTACGAATAGTCACTTTGCGGCAAATTACTTGCCCCCGTACGTACTTTCATTTAGCGAAAACAGCATTTCGTGATCTGCAACCGTTATGGAAATTTTGGTTGTGTCCACATAGGCGGACCATCCTGTATATGTTGGTAAGGTAAAATCTACTTAAACAAACATTAACCTAACGTATCCGAACGTTAACTGATTCTACTTTGCTTCATACTAAATTACTCTTAACTAATTTTCCTTCTGGCGAGAACGCTTTTATCTGCACGAAGGGGGATCCCCAAAATCTTGATCTACATTTTTTACGCCACAAGTTCTATTTCGGAAGGTGCGTCAACAGTTTTGACACATATAGGATAAATAAAAGGCTTTCTAAATTTTCATAAATGGCTACAGTGCCATTGTATTATTATCAAAATTGTAACTGTATAGCAGAAATTAATTTGTGCGGGTGACTTCATACGGTGATAAATCCCAACAATATTCAAACAATAGCGACTTCAAGAAATACACTTAGTAATTTTCTATAGTTTCTCTACATTTGTATCCACATACTTTAATATATAATGTAGATATACGCATATTGCCGGTTTGTGGCGAAATATTTTAAAATCCATAATTATGAAGATCAAATCACCTTAAAAATTTTAAGCGAGAGTTTTTTCCGCATATGAAAAATTCTCAAAAGGATCTGGATCTCCCGTAGTTTATTACGACGACCGTCAGTTAACTTTGTTATGGGAAATGCGTAACATTATGCGAAAGTGTTACAAAAGATACAGGTAATAAAAAATATTCCATAATATTGTTTCCTTAAAGCAAGGACACCGAATAAATCAGAAACGGAATTTCGCAAAGCTATATCTGCAGCTCAAGAAAGTTAAACTGAGTGAATCAGTCGATTCGTGAACCTATGCAACCTGCTAAGATTCAGATGTACTTTAGTTAGAGAGCCTACAACTTCGCGTTATAAGAAGGCACCAAGCTAGGCTCCACGGTCCTCTACATACTCGAGCAGAAGTCACTTGTTCGTTGGCTGCCACCGCAGGCAGAACTGGTTCTCCTGTCCCACCCGGCCACACGGAATCACTGACTAAAATGTGAGGTAGATCGATTTTCGTCTTTGCACCTAATCCCAACACTGACTCGCTCATGCCAGTACAACTGTCAAAGTCACATAATCAACAATTATGAACATGTTTGTTTACATTTAAATCTTCAACGGACCTGCCTTTGACCAAGTTGAATATAGGTCCAATCTGGAGGTGTCATGATGGTGTAGCGGTCAGACCACTTTCCCCCCTCCTCCTAGGCGAACCGGGTTCGATTCCCGGCGGGGTTGCTCCCGGATTTTTGCATGTGGGAATCGTGCCGGACGATACCNATAAAGTTTGACGGTGTGGCAAGGAAGGGACCTTGGAACCGCTGTCAAGTTCAGACGAAGGAGGTGCGGTCGGGGTTGACCTTGACCCTGCGTCATAAGGGCGCGTGGTGTCGTGTTCCGAGGCCATTACCACAGGACGGAAATAGCAGAAGGGAGGGGGATGATGGTAGGAGGGTAGCTGCCACTGAACCTGGTACTGCTAGTTACAAAACGAACGCCGTCTGGGTTATATCAGTAACCCCTCCCCCTACTCTGGTCTTCCCCGTGTGGCAATTTTCCCACATAAAAACAGCCTTCGAAACGCCCATTTTGTGATTAGGAATATTTTTGTAACATTCGTTAATTTACCGTATTTTTATAACCACTGAACTTCCGTTCTTACTCGCGCAATATACATTTTGTTGTTAAAACAATCGCAATAACCACAACCGAATGACTAGTAGTTGTACAGATTTAGTGAATATATAAAGATATAAGCTTTTCATGGTAAACTGAACACTTTTGAAAGCTCTGGTTGTGATCTTCTTGTATGCACACTGTGCATTCGTCCACCATATGTACAATTAACATTACCATGGGCCTGGTCACTTTATTAATGGGTTGGTCAAGTGAAAACGTGAAATTATAAAAAATGTAAATATTTTATAAATTTGCTAATTCTCAAACTTATATGAATATAAAATAACAGAAAGTGAAATAAATAATTCCAGTGAGTTATTCATAAATGTTTCCCTGGCACCGTTAAGGTATGGAACTACTTTCCCACGGTCGTTAGTAACTTTACTGGCCCCATGCCAGTCAGTGTGGCGGTTACAGTGTATGCAGGTAGGCGCAGTGACATTTTTCAAAAGTTTATTTCAAAAGTACTCAGTTAACCTTGAACAGCCTTTAAGTAGGTACGTATTGCTTGAAATCTCGTCGACAGCATGGTCACTTAGGGGCACTTGTTTTTCGCGAAAACATTCCACGGCTAGTTTTACTCCAAAAAACTGTTCAGTTTGTATCCTCTTTCGTGATTGAATTATTTTCGTTGTTAACGTAATCACGGAGTTCAGTATGAAAGTAACTTAGTATATAATTGGTCCAGTCAGGTATAGTCTGTTCACGGTTAATTAAACACAATTTAAAACCCTACTGAGGATCTACTTTCCCTCTAATTTCATATCCTTCTGCTGTACGTAAAATTGTCATTGTCACGGGCCGGCTTACCTGATTCATCCGTTATACAAGTGAAAATGTAAAATATTTAGGAAAGTAGATGTGTTCATAATATACAAATTTACTCTCTTGTGTGAATAAAACACGAAAGGCTGACGTCAGTGGCAGTAAATTTAAACATTACACTAGCAATAAAATGTTCAGTCTTAGAACTATTTTCATTAAATCGCTGCATATTAAACACGGAACCTGTGTGCTAATGTGTGATGTTTCATATGTGTAGCCACGGGCAGTGATTTTTCTCAAATATTGATTTTAAAAATGCTCACTTTACCGTGAACAGGCATTAAGAAAATATCTTCTCACAGGGACACGCGGCTTATATCAACAGGAAAGTTTATAGGATAGCGAAGGCTATCGTATGCGTAAATCTTTCAGCGAAAAACAGGATGCCCTAGTTTTAGACACGGAATAAGTGGCTCGGAAGATTGCGAACCCATAAAGAATAGGTCGCGATCTCTAGTGAGGAATCCTCCCAGACTCCGCCAGGTGCGGTCATGGCGAATCTCGATTACTTTCAGGTGAAATTCAGTTCGGAGAAATCGGGATGTTCGTACCGAGAGCAGGCCCTCTCGAATCACAAAAACGCCAAGAAACAACGTGCAAATATGATTAAGTTAAGTGGGCCGGTAGCATGGGGCAGTGGACCTGTACTCACAGCTGTCAGCAAGCAACACGCGCCGTGATTCATCCTGACGGGACCGCTTCCTTATAGCAACGCAGCTGCACACCTCATAATCTGGTATGGTAAGTGATATTGCAGTGTGTGGCTCTACGTACGGAATGAAGTTCACGAATGAGGAAAAATTGGACTCTCTACTTATTTACGGTGAGTGCGGCATAAATGCCAAGTAAGCCGTCCAAATGTATGGTGAAAGCTATCCTAATCGGACGTCCATTTCACGGCAAACGATACGAAGAACTTGCACACGTCTCTTGTCACGAGGTGATTGGAATTCCACAACCCGATGTGCTGGCAAGTGTCGATGCTAACCCTCACATGGGTACGCGAGAACTTTTCAGGTTCGTAGGAATAAGTAAAACAAGTGTGTTACGGATACTGCGCCAAAGGAAATTGCATTCATATCACGTGGCTCTTCACCAGGCTTTACATGAAGGTGATTTCCAGCAGCGTATTCATTTTGGCAAGTTTGTTCTGATGTCTGTAAGGGATGACAGCAATTTTCTGAAGAACATACTATTTACCGATGAAGGGGCCTTCACAAACCCTGGGCGCGTAAATTTACGAAATATGCACTACCGGGCCACGGAGAATCCGCGCTGGGTCCGGCACGTGAAGCACCAGCGACATTGGAAAGTGAATGTGTGGTGTGGAATCGTTGGAGGCTACGTCGTAGGGCTATACTTAGTTAAAGGGACAATGACTGGCTGTACGTACGCTCATTTCCTCAGAGAGACATTACTGGCACTTCTGGAAGACATACCGCTCGACATACGTCGTGATATGGTTTTACTTGCGCATTTTGCTTTGGTGGCGAGGCAAGTGTTAATGAAACGTTTCCAAACCAGTGGTTAGGGAGTGGTGGTGTAAGATGGCCAGCTCGCTCCCCCGACCTCACACCTCTCGATTTTTTGCTGTGAGCAACACTGAAAGGTAGGGTGTACAACACGGTTGCTACGACGCCAGAAGACTTTCAGGAACGCATTGTGGCAGCTTGCAGAGGCATTACGCCAGAAACACTTCAGGCCGATCGTCGCTCGCTACATGTGCGTTTACAGATGTGTATTGCTGTCGATGGTAAACACACCGAGCACATGCTGTGAAAAGATCTAATGTGGAGCGTTTCAACCATAACTGTGCTCTTTTGTACTATGCATGCGGGTGCGATTGCATTTCTCCGTAGACTGGTTTGCTCTATTTTTGTTGTTCATCTGTACGCACTCGTTATTCAGTACAGTTAATGACTAGGAAACAAATCTCCTGCATTACATCGGTATCTGAATAAAATGTAATGTATTGATATCAGACTTGCACTTCCATTGACCGTCTTCCCTCAGCTGCAGTGCTCTCCTTTGTCCAATATAGCATTCCGAGCCCTTTGCCCCATTAAGGTAAGCGCTACCCTGCTATAAGGAAGCGGTCCCACCAGGATGAGTCACGGCGCGTGTTGCTTGCTTACAGCTGTGAGTACAGGTCCACTGCCCCATGCTACCGGCCTACTTAACTTAATCACATTTGCACATTATTTGTTGGCGTTTCTGTGTTTCTTTCAATTGCGTATGCTACATCACTGAATTCCTCTTTGCGCGTACTTTCAGATGTCGTTGAAATAAATGTATGCTTCCAGGGGAAAAATAATATGTGGTTTAATTGTTTATGTCCATACACGTGTTACGAGTAGTCACTTTGCGGCAAATTACTTGCCCCCGTATGTACTTTCATTTAGCGAAAACAGCACTTCGTGATCTGCAACCGTTATGGAAATTTTGGGTGTGTCCACATTAGGCGGACCATTCTGTATATGTTGGTAAGGTAAAACCTACTTAAACAAACAGTAACCTAACGTATCCGAACGTTAACTGATTCTACTTTGCCCCATACTAAATTACTCTTAACTAATTTTCCTTCTGGCGAGAACGCTTTTATCTGCACGAAGGGAGATCCCCAAAATCTTGATCAACATTTTTTTCGCCACAAGTTCTATTTCGGAAGGTGCGTCGACATTTTTGACACGATATAGGATAAATAAAAGGCTTTCTAAATTTACATAAATGGGTACAGTACCATTGTATTATTATCAAAATTGTAACTGTCTAGCAGAAATTAATTTGTGCGGGTGACTTCATACGGTGATAAATCCCAACAACAAACAATAGCGACTTCAAGAAATACACTTGGTAATTTTCTATAGTTTCTCTACATGTGTATCCACATACTTTAATATATAATGTAGATATACGCATATTGCCAGTTTGTGGCGAAATATTTTAAAATCTATAATTATGAAGATCAAACCACCTTAAAAATTTTAAGCGAGAGTTTTTTCCGCATAAGAAAATTTCTCAAAAGGAACTGGATCTCCCGCAGTTTATTACGACGACCATCAGTTAAATTTCTTATGGGAAATTCACAACATTATACGAAAGTGTTACAAAAGCTACAGGCAATAAAACATATTCCATAATATTGTTTCTTTAAAGCAAGGACATTGAATAAATCAGAAACGGAACTTCGCAAAGCTTTATCTGCAGCTCAAGAAAGTTAAACTGAGTGAATCAGTCGATTCGTGAACCTATGCAATCTGCTAAGATTCAGATGTACTTTAGTTAGAGAGCCTACAACTTCGCGTTATAAGAAGGCACCAATCTAGGCTCCACGGTCCTCTACACACTCGAGCAGAAGTCACTTATTCGTTGGCTGCCACCGCAGGCAGAACTGGTTCTCCTGTCCCACCCGGCCACACGAAATCACTGACTAAAATGTGAGGTAGATCGATTTTCGTCTTTGCACCTAACCCCAACACTGACTCGCTCATGCCAGTACAACTGTCAAAGTCACATGGTCAACAATGATGAACATGTTTGTTTACATTTAAATCTTCAACGGACCTGCCTTTGACCAAGTTGAATATAGGTCCAATCTGGAGGTGTCATGATGGTGTAGCGGTCAGACCACTTTCCCCCCTCCTCCTAGGCGAACCGGGTTCGATTCCCGGCGGGGTTGCTCCCGGATTTTTGCATGTGGGAATCGTGCCGGACGATACCNATTTAAATCTTCAACGGACCTGCCTTTGACCAAGTTGAATATAGGTCCAATCTGGAGGTGTCATGATGGTGTAGCGGTCAGACCACTTTCCCCCCTCCTCNCCTGCCTAGGCGAACCGGGTTCGATTCCCGGCGGGGTTGCTCCCGGATTTTTGCATGTGGGAATCGTGCCGGACGATACCGCTGATCGGGGGGTTTTCTCGAGGATCTTCCGTTTCCCCCGGCCTTGCATTCCGGCGCCGCTTCTTTATCGCATAGCTTCACGCACATCGGCTCTCAAGACCTCGTTGTTCAGAGCCACCCAAAGCTATCTACTGCACTCCACGCCTAATCTAGCTGCATCAAAACTAGGTTAGTGGGAGTGCACAAGAATTTCAAAACACTTACTTACATAAAGAGTGTTCTAACAGCAAATCCCATACAAGATGTTTTTTGATAGTGCTACTTGTAGAAAAGTAGCCCATTGTTGGAACACGTTAAGTGGCCATTCCGCTTCTCGCATGCGCACTCTACCACATTTTCCCTTTACGTATAAAATGAAGTTTCCAGAGAGCTGAAAATTTACTACTTACATATTGTGAGTCCTGCAGGACGTGTCGGATCAGCGGATGTTCAGTGGCACACGCTAGATTATAACATATACAGGTTGTCAGGTAATTGGCGGATACGGACTGCACCACACGAATCTGTACTCAAAACTAAGTAGAAAATAAGCGCAAGACCCTTAGTTTACGAGGAAAACGACGTTAAAGCAGATAAAATGACTATATTTCAAGTTAAGGACAGCATACAACATCNCCCTTAGTTTACGAGGAAAACGACGTTAAAGCAGATAAAATGACTATATTTCAAGTTAAGGACAGCATACAACATCAGCATACAAAACGTCGAAACGTCATAGCAGGTGTTCGAAGTTTACTCTGCGTATAGCAATGCGCATTTCCGCACGTTGGATGCACGCAGAATGCACGGAGCTTGGTCCCCAGATGCACCCATGACCATTTCCATGTCCCAGTACTCACTGCATGTGAACTCCATGGCCTCCTCGGCACTACTGAGCTCGGCTCGTTCCCTTGCCGTTTGTCTTACGAACAACACATTAATTGCAGCATCACCACGTCACCTCACCTTTTCCTAAGTGGAATACCACATGTTTGCTGCAATGGTTTTTGGACCTTACATGTGGTTTTTCTCGTAAACTAAGGATCCTGCGCATTTTTTTACCAAAGAGTGTTTTCTACTTAGTTTTGATCACAGATTCGTGCGGTGCAGTCCGTATTCCGCGAATTACCTGACACGCTCTGTATTGGTATCGAGGGCGCCGCCTACCTGGAGCTTTTTTTTAGCGTGCTTAAGGCTCAGAAGCGCGGGAGCGATAAGGGTGACACTTACACGCGTTTCTAGTGCCCTGTCACTCCTACACGCAAGGCGCTGAACTGGCGTGCAGTGTTTCCGCCGTGCTGCGTGTACCTACGGGACTCTAAGCGGCGACCCTATCATCTTATTGCTGGGAAGTCCAGAGCAGGTCCCTATAATAGTTTCGCGTGTTTCCAACCAGAACATTACGAGATACAGTGGTGTGAAAAAGTCGTTTTTAGCTACACTGAAGAGCCAAAAAAACTGGTATATGCGTGCATATTCAAATAACAGACGTATGGAACCAATCAGAATAACGCGATGCGGTCGGCAGCTAGATCGGTTACTGCTGCTACAATGGCAGGTTATCAAGATTTTAGTGAGTTTGAACGTGGTGTTGTAGTCGGCGCACGAGAGATGGGACATAGCATCTCCGAGGTAGCGATAACATTTGGATGTTCGCGTACTACCATTTCACGAGTGTACCGTGAATATCGGGACTCTGGTAAAAAATCACATCTTTGACATTGCTGCGGTCGGAAAAAGATCATGAAAGTACGGGACAAACGAAGACTGACGAGAATCATAAAACGTGACACACGTGCAACCCTTTCTCAAATTGGCACAGATTGGATTTGTGGACTACCCTGCAGGATTCATGGTGGGAATTGCCTCCTGCATACCTTCAGACATTAGTCGAGTCCATGCCACATCGTCTTGCGGCACTTCTGCGTGCTCGGGGGACCCTACACGATATTAGGCAGGTGTACCGGTTTTTTTGGCTCTTCAGTATATGTCGGGGGGTCCAGACGTAGCATTTATAANGTGTACCGGTTTTTTTGGCTCTTCAGTATATGTCGGGGGGTCCAGACGTAGCATTTATAATGTGCACAATGTATTGAGAGTATTATTCGTACCTCGTCTGAAGTTTATTTTCTTTCGTTTATTGTTATAATGCGAACACTCGTAGTGGTCCCGTAAAAAAAAAAACGGATCACAAACATATTGCAATGCAGTCCAAGCGCTAACTTGGTACCGAATTATAACACGAAATTATAGTGTTTTCAGTCTCATGCCTGGCTTTCTTGTCTAGATTTACACCGACTAATGATCGCCACGTTGTTCCACTGCGGAAACCGATCGAGAGTCAAAAGACGTTCTGGATCGAGATAGAACCCAGAGACATAGGGTCTTTTATTTTATGCTCGGTGTTATTTCCTAACAACCTTTATGAAAAGTTACTATAATGTACACATGGTGTGAAAAAAATCTCAGTGTCTGAAGAAAGATCAGCCCGTCCTATGGACCCGGGGCATATTAATATGTTTTTATGTAAGCTCGTGATCTGTGAATTGTCTACATACGAATCTGCATATTTTGGTTTTGCAGGGTATTTCTGCTAAAGCTGGTTACGACACTAGTGAACTGACTTTTCCCGACGCCGCCTAGGCAACTTTAGGCGGTACGTTGCCTGGCGGTGCCAGAGGCACGATTTTTCTGCGGGAAAGAGACCAGAAAGAATTGTCAGCGGTAGCACGAATATTTTTTTTTGTATACGATACACTTACAGTATTAAGAACTAATTGCAACAGCTCATACAGAAGCGGAAAATTGTGCTAGTGTGATTACTTTTATTTTCCACATTAGTAGAGCCGTAATAGCTTCATATGAATCGCGAAAATAAACTTTGACTTCTGGTAGGAGCCGTCGATCACATGTGACCCGTTCCGTGATTGCGTTATTGCTGTCTGGTAGGGATGTTTAAAAATATCGATGTGTCGAAATGGCGACATTATATCAACAATATATCGATATAAATCGTCGATATATTTTAACGATATTGTATGGCAACCAATATCTTTTTCAGGCATTGGAAATATATATTATTAAAATGCTGTTTTAATAAGCTCTGTTTTTATTACCAAAATTGAACAAAAAAATTCCTACGTTTACTTCGGCAACATGCATCAAAATCAGGCGCCACATCATTTTGTAATGCTTCATTTTTTATTTCAAGATTTTTTTTTGTAAAACGATACTTTTATAAATAAAAAATATAAATAATATCGACAATTTTTTTTTCCATATCAATATCCATATCGGCTGGGTGAGTGAAGAGATTTGGGCGGCTCTTAACAGCGTGGTCTTGAGAGCCGATGAGGGTGATTGAGGTGAATATGGAGTAGCGCCGGAATGAAAGGGCGGGGTAAACGGGAGATACACGAAAAAACCCGCCGGTCGGCGGCATAGTCCGCCGTGATTCTCATTCGCGAAATGCCGGGAGTGACCCGGCCGGGATTGAACCCGGTTCGTCTTGGCGAGAGGCGAGCATGCTAAGCGCTCAGCTGCCGCGACCCCCCCTCCCCCCCACCTACTGGGTGGGGTTTCCCCACTCGCCCAAGTAGTCGGCTTGTCTGGCAGGAAATCCGATAACGGGCAGGTGGTGTGCGTGTACTTACGCCCTTCTCGGCCCGGAACGAAACTCACATGGCGCGCGCGTGCGCAGATCGATGCTACCTCCAGAAAAGGTTCCTTTGTCCCTGGACGGCTAGTGCCCGGGCGGTTCTCGAGGTTACGAGTTCGGTCGCGATTCGGCTCTGTTTTCTTCTTCTTAAACCCCTCCAATCGCGGCACTTCCGTTCACCCTCCCCCCTCCACCTGTTGAAACTACCGTGCGGGTACCGAAGCGTTTCAAAAAGGGGCGTGACCCAGGGGAAGTTTTCGGGCGTTTCCGGTCCTCACCGGCAAACACACGAACCTCTTGGGATTTTTTTTTGTCACAGATCGTCGTGGACGCACGCATTGCAATTCGCAGATGCTCAAACGGACAAGTCTAAAAGCTCGAGCTGATCTAGGAATAATCGATATTATCGTGTCATGACGAGATATGACGTCCAGAATAATCGCAAGGCGTGAACGCACTCGCGAGTAAGCTTCGAATGTTTCTCGTTTCACGCCCGACTGCTCGCAAGACTGGGTTCACAAGCGGAGAGGAAATATACTGAAGGTGAACGAAGGTCCGACCTGACTGAAGAAAAAATGACCTGTTATATCCCTAGATGGCATGGAGAAGGTATTGTTCATACGCGTTTTTAAGTTGCAATTTTAGAATCCCTGTTTCATATCTCCTTTCATCCCACTATGCATAATTTCACCACACGTAGAGAATAAAATTGCCTACAAACGACACTCAAGAGCAAGTGAAATCGTTACAAACATAAATATATTGAATATGGAGATAAAATTAATCTCCAGTATGTGTATAACACGAAAAAGAATTTATTACAGATATAGTTCATCTGAACGTTAAAAAGACGTTAGGCCGTAAAACCTTGTTTTTCTCACTTCGCCCCCAACATTATCATAAGTAGCCCAGTTGCCAGTGTGCACGTTAAAATGTACGTAGGTACACCTGATTTCCGCGTAAAAAGTTACACGTGGGTTAGCTTTCAATATCATACGCGCATGTCTGCAGTTTTCCTTCGGTTATTGGTCGCGCGTCTTTGCGGGAGCCATTTCGGTAACTGACTGGGCCAAAAAGAGTTATGTTACTACGGTAATGAAAGTGCGTGATCGCGGACAGGCGCGCATGACGGGTAGCCTGTTTTTAAATTTGACTGTACAGGGAGTTAGCATTTCTCGAAAATAGGCTGTCCATGAGTAAGCGCTGTTGCAAAATTTTTTTTATAATGATTTCAAACGTGCCGAGTGGTAAACCAGCTATAACAGGACAATACGTCGTTGCCAGATGCATTCTTATTTCTTTGAGTTTACCTGTAGTTCATTACAGAGGTGTAACCAGGCGGGGATATGGGGGTTGTAACATCCCCTTTTGCTCCCAGTGTTGTCGACAATTAATGTCACAATTGTTAATAAGCCTTCACCTGTGATAAACATATGTGATTGCTGTAAACTGTGAGGCATTTCGTTATATTTTAAAGCAATTTTTCTCAGAGTATTTGTCCTGATTACACCGAGAGAAAGGTTTGTTCCGTCCAACAAAATATTTGTTTGGATACGGTCAAAAATATATTTAGTTACCCTAAACCAAATATTTTTCTGAGTAAACAATACTTGAAAAGCACCAATTTTTAATTTGTTCGTCTAGCAAAATACACGCTTGAGTTAACCAAATCTTTTTGTTGGGCTAAAATTAATTGGACTGTCAACAAAATATTTGGTCGAATCAACTGTCTAAATTTTTTTTAGCCATTAATTTGATTGTCACCGTTCGAGAACACAGCTCGGGAGTTTTTTTTTTTTTTTTTTTTTTTTTTTNGGAGTTTTTTTTTTTTTTTTGTATTTTCTTTGACAACTGGGACATAAACAGTGTTTGTAAGTGCATTTATTGGTGCTTGATAATGGAATAAACACACTAATAAAGCAAATTCGACAGGAAAATAAAAAGTAAAGCTGTAGAACTTGAAATATTTATTCGCGTACGTTGTCCAGTATTTAAATACATGGAATTAAAAACATGCCAGTATAATCAAAAGTCACTTCTGCTAAAGCTTAGCGGTCGAGTGCAGGCTCATTACGTTCGAACATCGGTCGGAGTTACAATATTTTTTTTATATTAATCGAAACTGTTCTGTAGGCGCAGAGGCATGCAAATATTTAGTTGAACTAACCAAATCTTTGTTCGGGTCAAGTAAATAAGAATAACAAAATAATTTGGTTCCAACAACAAAATGTTTTATCGCCCATATACAAACAATTAGTTTGGTTGCGTAAAACAAACTTTGTTCGATTCCACAAAACCTTTTTCTCAGCGTAACACGTACGTCAGCGACACTTATACCAGTGTAACCTCTCCCTTGAGAAATTGCTGCCTACGCCACTGCTTCATTAATTTCCCCCACTTGACGCATTCAAAAGTGATACGGTAATTACTTAGCTACCACATTGAGGTTAACGATTACTTATGATACCGAAAGGTGGGCAGAGCTTCACAAAAAAAAAATCTTTTATTCAAGCATGCTCAGTGTGTTTGAATAATATGTATTACAAATATCAGTTAAGAAACTTTTTTATTCCGAAGACTAGTTTGAATTCCATGTTTCCGTCACCAATGTTTTTTTTTGTGATGTTTGATGGNGAAACTTTTTTATTCCGAAGACTAGTTTGAATTCCATGTTTCCGTCACCAATGTTTTTTTTTGTGATGTTTGATGGTAAAAACGGGCTTTTCCACCATCGTTTTTAAGCAGGGGAACTCCTGTACAGGATATTTAAAGTACAAAATGGACGTGCAACAAGCCTTTATCTTCATTATTACGGTCATGAAACTCCTCGTAGATGCGAGTTGCCCGCGGGAAATATGCACGTCAGTTCAATACCTTGCGCGCGTTGATGAAGGTGAACGACGTGGCGTGCTGTCTTGGGTCGCGTGTTTCCACTCCTCAAGCACGCAAAGGTAGGTAGGGCTTGACGTATCGTCGACAGCGAGGTCATTAAAAGGGGGATATGTCCCTTCCATCTGGAATATATTTCTCGACGTTATGTTCCGTCACAAAAGGTTGAAACGCAATTATTTTTGCACGACAGGACATAAATAACCGCGTCTCGGACCTTTATCAAATTGTTACAGCTGTAATTTGTAACTGGCGGGTGAGTGAGTGAAGAATATTTGGGTCGCTCTTAACATCGAGGTCTTGAGAGCCGATGAGGGCGAAGTGAAGTGAGTATGCAGCAGCACCGAAACGAAAGGGCGGGGGGAAATGAGAGATCCCCGAGAAAACCAATCGACCAACTTGCGAAAATCCGGAGAGAACCGGCTGGGGATTGAGTCTGGTTCGCCTTGGTGGGAGGCAAGCAGTGTAACCGCTCAGTTACCGCAGCCCCTTTTAACTGGTGACAACCGAGAAAAAATAGGTAGTAATTTTATATAAATAATACTAACAAAATTTTAAATCAATAAGGAGTTCAAACAAATTGTAAAATGTGATACTTTTTGCTTACTCGGGCCGTGAAACATAGAACAAAATCTGAAAATATGTGGTGAAAAATTCCATCAAATCCAAGATAGCGGGGATGGATTCCGCTTAGAGACGAAGCAAGTTGCTCAGACAAACAAGAACGGGGAAGGAATCGGCCACGGCCTGTAGTAAGGAACCATGCCAGCAGTGGGCAGAACACGAACTCTCGGACAGAAACCGTTACGCTTCGGAAACATCACGAAATACAAAACGAACGTAGCGATTACTATCGGCACTGTGTCAAACAACGGGCTGTGGGAAACATTTTTTTTATGGCATGTGTCAAGCATGTTCGGGGCGAACCGTCGTGAGGTGATCCTGCTCGTCCGAGAGCGCTGTCATCAAAAATGCCGACCCATCTGCCGGTGTTCGGAGTGGGAAGGAACGAACGGTAGAAGCAGCTGCGCCCGCATTGTCTCGAAGTAGCCACGGGCACGTGACGTCATCTTGCTCGCACTAACAGGCATCAGTGGAAAGGCCCTCTTTAGGCGTCGTACAAAGAAGTATAGGCTGTTCGCGGTTAATAGAGCACTTTTGAGGCCCTAGTTACTTTTTTCCTGTCAGCCGATTTTTATGCTTCCGCCATTAAAAAAAATAAATATTGGCTTATAAGTGATAAGCACAACGTATGTATTTCACCGGAATCAAAAGTTAACGTCTAAGGCTGCAATAAAATATATTTAAAGACTACTATTCAAAATGAGAGGGCTTCAGAAAGTGCTCACTTTATTGTGAAAAGCCTGTAGCTAGCGTCATGTCGCTGCGGGCACGTGGCCCGAGCGAGGAGACGGTGCTTGGTAGACAGCGGGTACCTCCTCGGCGTGAGGGGACGCTGTCGGCGGTAGACGCGTGACGAAACGTCGTGTTTTGTCCAGACGCCATTGTCTCTCGCGCCACAATACGCAGGCGACGCTTGGAGACTCCCAGCGCCGAGGCACAGTCCGATTTCATTGTCTCTCTCTCTCTCTCCTCAGGTCGACCCGGGCCGAGCACCGTGCTCGAAAGCTCTGGAATCACGATTACGTCACTTCCCGTGTATTTTCCGTCACCGCGGGGCGGCGTGCCGAAATCACAATCCTGAGGTATAAAACAGGATGTTCCAACAAAGTGTGCGCTGTCAACGTAACATTTCGCCGCCAGCAGTTTTCACGAAACTCGCTGAGAGAGAGTGAAGATATTTGTACGGCTCTTAACATAGAGGTCTCGAGAGCCGATGAGGGTGAAGAGAGGTGAGTATGGAGCAGTGGCGTATGGTGAAGTGTTGCAAGGTAAGCTGGTGCTTGCTCAGTGCTGTACACACTCGGNCATAGAGGTCTCGAGAGCCGATGAGGGTGAAGAGAGGTGAGTATGGAGCAGTGGCGTATGGTGAAGTGTTGCAAGGTAAGCTGGTGCTTGCTCAGTTCTGTACACACTCGGCGCGCGCAGCAGGAACCAGTAACCAGAGTGGAGCCGGGAGAAACTGTGTGTATAGCGGCCACTCACGAGAGAGCGGCGAGGCACCCATTACACACGTGCTGTGACGTCAACTGCACTACTACGTTTAAGTGGCCGATGTGTAAACTAGCGAACGATTAGATATAGCACAGAGCAAAGTACATCTTANCGGCCACTCACGAGAGAGCGGCGAGGCACCCATTACACACGTGCTGTGACGTCAACTGCACTACTACGTTTAAGTGGCCGATGTGTAAACTAGCGAACGATTAGATATAGCACAGAGCAAAGTACATCTTACCTTGCAACAGTTCACCCCACACGCCGCTGGTATGGAGCAGTGTCGGAATGCAAGGGCGGAGGAAACGGGAGATACAAAAATCCGCCTGGAACCGAACCCGGTTCGCCTAGGTGGGAGGTGAGTAGTCTAACCACTACATCACCGTGGTGCCATGGAGCTCACTGTAAGACCGAGATGGTGTAGTAGTAGACTACTCGCCTTCCACCAAGATTAACCTATTCGATTCCCGGTGGGGCCTAGGAGTACTTCAGTTTCTCCCTCCCTCGCATTCCGCCGCTGATCCATCCTCACTTCAACCTCACCGGCTCTCTAGATCTCGACGTTGAACGCCGATCAAAACCCCTCAGATCAACGAAGTTCACTGCGACTAACATTACGGCGGCAGCACNCTTCACTCTTCACTCACTCACTACTTTCACCTCGCTTGTCAACGTGGGAATGAATGTTCTGCGTCGATGATGGCGAACTGGAATCAATTCTCGCAGGTTCTCAGTTGAGTTAACGGCCATTGTTTTACAGACATGAACAGCTTGCTGTTCGGTTCTGAGTGTTGTGTTGCCAGAGGGCTATGATTGCTCGCAACCCCGGGGATTGCTGTAAAAAAAAAATGTGTGGTAAACTTTGTAAATTGTAACGGAACTTTTTAACCGGTACGTAGTGTGGAAATAATACCGCACACCAGGTTGCTCGTATAGGAATATCGAGCATCGCTTTTATACAATGCTGGGAACTTCCCTGCGTATTTGACTGTTTCTTGTGCAAATCTAAAAACGCCACCGTGAAAGTATGGGAAAAGAATTTACCGTTCGCGTTTTCTCACTGCGCCTTTAAACTGGTGTAAATGCTGTTCGCGGTAAACTGAGCACTTTTGAAAGCCCTGACTGGGATATACTTGAACGCACATTGTGTATTTTCCCACCATATGCATAATCAACATTGCCTTTGGTCTGATCACCTTATTAATACGTCGGTCAAGCAAAACTGCACACTTATTAAACATTAGATATAAAAAATTTTCTATAATTTTTGCAATAATTTACATTAAAAACAGAAAGTAAAATAAACGTGAAAATAAATCATTTCAGTTTCCACGAATGTTTTCCTAACTCTTTTGATTAAATGTTGGGAAATGGAACTACTTTATCTTTTTCATTGCCAACTTCACAGGGAACATACCATTAAGCGTGCCCTTAAAATATATGCAGGTAGGGGCAGTGACATTTTTCGAAGGTTCATTTCAAAAGTGCTCACTGTACCGTGAATAACCTATAGTAAATTTGCGGATAATTTCTTTGAGTGATGGTAGCTTCGAGCGGATTAATTATCACTCTCAGGAGACAAGAACGGTTTGAAGAACATATAGAAAAAAATAAATTAGCAACCCAATATTTTATTAAATTCCCTGTACTGTATGCGTGCATTTATTCTTCTACACCCACCACTTACCAACACACCCATCGCGCTATCAGAAGAAAAAAAAATTAACATCGTGACATTTTATCTTTCCCGTGATCACTAGAACTGGCCATTTGCAGCGTGAACACAAGTTATTTGAGTTTATTTGTCGACAAAACATAAGTGTGGTGAAAACGTATTGGTTATTGTCTCGGCTTTTATAAAACGTCCGGGTTTCAAACTCAGAAACCACTCTCACTCCTAAAAAAATCGCCTTGTAAAGAACAGTAAACCATGGGAATCGACTAAGCGTGTCGATACACTCACGAGATGCATCGAAAGTAACAAGAACACCATCGACAGTAGGTATTATCGACCAACCTGCTTACTTATGAGAAAAATCTCGTCGTAGTTAGCAGCCTACATTATCCTCAGTGTATTTGAAAGTTTTAGAGTTTTCAAAACCAACGTGAGGGACTAAACCTTCATTTTTCTGCGGAATTTTTTTCCCAGGCTCATGGCCAAAATACGTACGATTACGAAAACCAAATCAAAAACATTGAATTCATTGAAAGTGGAAAATGCATGTCAACATAAGTTATTAACACACTGCTTAAAAAAAAAAAAAGAATGGACAAAAATATAATAATTCCACTTATTTTTGTTACGTCGTTACTCGCTCTTTCGTCTTGGTAAACTGAGCACTTCTGAAAGCGCTGCTGAAGATCTACTTGTATGCACATTTATTCGTCCGCGTTATGCAAAATTAACAGTGCCGTGGACCGCATCACTTTATTCAGGCGTCGGTCAAGTGAAACTGTCAAATTATTAAAAAAGTAAATATTTTACAAATCTGCTAATTTTTACACTTACGTAAGTTTATAATAAAAAAAAAAGAAAACGAAATAAGTAATTTAAGTTATCACAAATGTTTACCTAGCACTTTTAATTCGACGTTAAGAAATGGAGCTATTTTCCCTTGATGGTTGCCAACTTTACTGTACGCATTTCACTCAGCGCGCACGTTAAAATATATGCAGGTAGGAGCAGTGCCTTTTTTCTAAGGTTGATTTCAAAGGTGTTCACTGTATCGTGAATTGCCTTTACCGTAAAGCAGTCCAGCAAACGTATTTGATAATTACGGGTCCGTGGTCGGTTCAGGGCGAGGTCACTCANTGAGGGTGAAGAGAGGTGAGTATGGAGCAGTGGCGTATGGTGAAGTGTTGCAAGGTAAGCTGGTGCTTGCTCAGTGCTGTACACACTCGGTGCGCGCAGCAGGAACCAGTAACCAGAGTGGAGCCGGGAGAAACTGTTTGTATAGCGGCCACCCACGAGAGAGCGACGAGGCACCCATTACACACGTGCTGTGACGTCAACTACACTACTACGTTTAAGTAGATATAGCACAGAGCAAAACACAGCTTACCTTGCAACAGTTCACCCCACACGCCGCTGGTATGGAGCAGTGTCGGAATGCAAGGGCGTAGGACACGGGAGATACAAAAAAACCGCCTGGAACCGAACCCGGTTCGCCTAGGTGGGAGGTGAGAAGTCTAACCATTACATCAACGCGGTGCCATGGAGCTCACTGTAAGACCGAGATGGTGCAGTAGTAGACTACTCGTCTTCCACCAAGATGAACCTATTCGATTCCCGGCGGGGTCGCTCGGATTTTCGCATGTAGGAAACATGACGAATTTTGCCTTTGGCAGGTAGGTATGTTTTCTAGGAGTACTTCAGTTTCTCCCGCCCTCGCATTCCGCCGCTGATCCATCCCCACTTCAACCTCATCGGCTCTCTAGATCTCGATGTTGAACGCCGATCAAAACCTCTCAGATCAACGAAGTTCACTGCAACTAACATTACGGCGGCAGCACTCATAATGCAAATATCTTCACTCTTCACTCACTCACTACTTTCACCTCGCTTGCCAACGTGGGAATGAATGTTCTGCGTCGATGATGGCGAACTGGAATCAATCCTCACAGGTTCTCAGTTGAGTTAACGGCCATTGTTTTACAGACATGAACAGCTTGCTGTTCGGTTCTGAGTGCTGTGCTGCCAGAGGGCTATGATTGCTCGCAACCCCGGGACTGCTGTAAAAAAAATGTGTGGTAAACTTTGTAAATTGTAACGGAACTTTTTAACCGGTACGTAGTGTGGAAATAATACCACACACCATGTTGCTCGTATAGGAATATCGAGCATCGCTTTTATACAATGCTGGGAACTCCCCTGCGCATTTGACTGTTTCTTGTGCAAATCTAAAAACGCTACCGTGAAAGTATAGGAAAAGAATTTACCTTTCGCGTTTTCTCACTGCGCCTTTAAACTGTTGTAAAGGCTGTTCACGGTAAACTGAGCACTTTTGAAAGCCCTGACTGGGATATATTTGTACGCACATTGTGTATTTTTCCACCATATGCATAATTAACATTGCCTATGGTCTGATCACTTTATTAATGCGTCGGTCAAGCAAAGCTGTAGACTTATTAAACATTAGATATGACAAATTTTCTATAATTTTTGCAATAATTTGCATTAAAAACAGAAAGTAAAATAAACACGATAATAAATCACTTCAGTTTCCACAAATGTATACCTAATTCTTTTGATTCAATGTTGGGAAATGGAACTACTTTATCTTTTTCATTGCCAACTTCACAGGGAACATGCCACTAAGCAACTATGCCACTTAAAATATATGCAGGTAGGGGCAGTGACATTTTTCGAAGGTTCATTTCAAAAGTGCTCACTGTAACGTGAATAGCCTAGAGTAAATTTGCGGATAATTTCTTTGAGTGATGGTAGCTTCGAGCGGATTAATTATCACTCTCAGGAGACAAGAACGGTTTGAAGGACATATACAAAATAATAAATTAGCTACCCAATATTTTATTGAATTCCCTGAACTGTATGCGTGCATTTATTCTTCTACACTCACCACTTACCAACACACCCATCGCACACTCAGAAAAAAAAATTGAACATCGTGGCATTTTATTTTTCCCGTGATCACTAGAACTAGCCATTTGCAACGTGAACACGTGAACACGAGTTATTTGAGTTTATTTGTCGACGACACTTAAGTGTGGTGAAAACGTATTGGTTATTGTCTCGGCTTTTATAAAACGTCCGGGTTTCAAACTCAGAAACCACTCTCACTCCTAAAAAAATCGCCTTGTAAAGAACAGTAAACCATGGGAATCGACTAAGCGTGTCGATACACTCACGAGATGCATCGAAAGTAACAAGAACACTATCGACAGTAGGTTTTATCGACCAACCTGCTTACTTATGAGAAAAATCTCGTCGTAGTTAGCAGCCTACANTAGCAGCCTACATTATCCTTAGTGTATTTGAAAGTTTTAGAGTTTTCAACACCAACGTGAGGCACTAAACCTTCATTTTTCTGCGGAATTTTTTTCCCAGGCTCATGGCCAAAATACGTACGATTACGAAAACCAAATCAAAAACATTGAATTCATTGAAAGTGGAAAATGCATGTCAACATAAGTTATTAACACACTGCTTAAAAAAAAAAAAAGAATGGACAAAAATATAATAATTCCACTTATTTTTGTTACGTCGTTACTCGCTCTTTCGTCTTGGTAAACTGAGCACTTCTGAAAGCGCTGCTGAAGATCTACTTGTATGCACATTTATTCGTCCGCGTTATGCAAAATTAACAGTGCCGTGGACCGCATCACTTTATCCATGCGTCGGTCAAGTGAAACTGTGACATTATTAAAAAAGTAAATATTTTACAAATCTGCTAATTTTTACACTTACGTAAGTTTATAATAATAAAAAAAAGAAAACGAAATAAGTAATTTAAGTTATCACAAATGTTAACTAGCACTTTTAATTCGACGTTAAGATATGGAGCTACTGTCCCTTGATGGTTGCCAATTTTACTGGGCGAATGTCACTCAGTGCGCACGTTAAAATATATGCAGGTTGGAGCAGTGCCTTTTTTCTAAGGTTGATTTCAAAGGTGTTCACTGTATCGTGAATGGCCTTTACCGTAAAGCAGTCCAGCAAACGTATTTGATAATTACGGGTCCGTGGTCGGTTCAGGGCGAGGTCACTCACTGGCTCCTCACCGTTGAAGTTTACGGTTCGATCTCACGGCCCCCGGCCACGAAACCAGCCGAACACGCCAGCAAAAAGGCGTCACTAGCCAGCGACATGTCCGAACCCCGTTCGGCAATCATCGCCTGGTGACCCTACTGGCCAGCCGGGAGCCCAGCCAAACAACGACGAACCTCATGCGTCATTTAGCAGCCAGCCACGACGAAAGGCTCGTTCCCAGAGCCTCACGCAGCCAATCAGAGAACAGGCACGCCCACATCAAATTAACCTCCGCGCGATTTCATCTCTGTGTAGTGCTCACTTACTGTGCGTCCTGGCGGGAGTTTTAATGTGTGTGGGGGGCAGGGGAGGGCGGAGGTGGTGTTTTTTCTCGAAGTACTCCAGTTTCCTTCTCCGTTTCCATTCCGCCAGGCGGCTCCAACCACGTCTGCATTGAACCTGCCTGAAGAGTTACCTACGCCTGCGCAGATCCGCACGAAGCCCCGTTGAGGTATTGGACCCGAGCGCCGGCGGTGACAAGGCGGTAGGGTAGTGGAATCCTTCCTCGCTGTGTGTGAAGGGATTTGAG
>NQII01007631.1:56555-88132 GCA_002778355.1 Clitarchus hookeri
GGAGGGGGGAAGGCTGGCCGCCATGTCGCACTGCTGCCGGTGGCGGGCCAGAGATCCTCCACCCGCCGCTGCCAGAACACCGCCGCCCCCGGCTATGGCGTCCACACTGTCCGCCACCAGGTGAGTACCGACAATGTGGAGAGTGTACCTGCGTTACGAGTGACATGTCAGAGTCCAGCACTGTACATGCCGTTCTGACACCAGCCATATGGCTCCACCTCCTGGTTGGCACAATTGTTTATATATTTTTTTTGAGGTTATGGGTTAGGCTATAAAATTTTTGCGTAATATTCCGGCAGGAAAACTAATTAACCCGTTCAGTCCCAAATTAACCTTTTCATTTATACATTAATTTATGATCTCTAGTGCTGCAAATAAGTTAATTTTTTATTCGTACTGTACTTGCCAACAAATAACACGTTTAATTATCACAATCAATAAACTGTAGGCTTTGTGTTCGGTGATCAGTGATGCCAATCATAACGTAGAGCAGTAGCACGGTTTACGTATGAGTTATCCCCGTAAAAAACCATTGGGCAGTAAACCACGTAATGTACAGTATCGGTCAACTATAACATTCCTGTGCAACATGTAGACAATTGTGTACATTGGGAATGGGAGGCTCTATTTACTTACTGAGTTTAAGGGTTGCAATCGTTTAATATTTTGATGCGTGCTGCTCTTGTTGTCAAGCGTGCTTCCCGCTATCAATGAACACCATACTGCGTGCTCGTTGATGTCAAAGCTGACTGTTCGCAAACGAGAGGTGCAAATTAGATTTGCCACGAGGAAGACTTTTATTTTAAAGCACCGGTTACTGATTCGGTGTTGTGAACAGCGCCGACCATAAACATCCTTCACGTGCAACATTTTCTCGATCATGAACACGGCGACTGAACGGGTTAACCGCAAATACGTCAATTAGTCCACAATACTATGGAAGTCAGCATAGATAACGGTTTCGCCACCTTTGTGAGCAACTGTTTTGCCATATTGGTGCATTTATTTTGCCAAATTTCGTGCGCTGTAGTGACGTGTCAAGTTTATAACGGGGGAAAAAAAATAGCTAGGCAGGAATACCACCTCCCAGGCAAAATTTTCCTCACGAAGTTAGTAAAGACAGTTATGTAGGAATGAGATTCCTTGCTTTTTGCTTATTGCTTCCACATAATTGTAGATTGTAATTTGAAGTTTGTAGCGTTAATTTGTGTCGTACTCTTTCTTTCCCAAGATTCCACATGATCGTTTGACATCTTCCATTGGCTAGGAATTTGTGTGGCGCGCAGCGCGGATGTTTTTCAAGCCGATAATTGAAATATTTTAACGAGATTCTTAATGACACTGTTTACCTACACGGATCATATAAGCTCTCCACAACGACTTGAAGTTCGAATGATAAACGGAAAGTACCTTGGCACCGTCGTGGAGTGGAGTGTAGGGGATATATTTGGGCGGCTCGTAACATCGAAGTCTTGAGAACCGATGAAGGTGAAGTGAGGCGGGCGTGGAGGAGCGTAGGAATGCAAGGGCGGGGGTAACGGGAGATCCCGAGAAAACCCTCTGACCAGCGATATCGTCCGGCACGATTCCCACATGCGAAGATCCGGGAGCGACCCCGAAGGGGAATAGAACCCGGTTCACCTAGATGAGAGTTGACCCTACAAGCAACAACATGTCATCTGTTACTAAAACTTCACCGGCAGAGTGGCCACAGGCAAATGGCCTCGTTAAGGGGATGGCTTTAAATAAAATCACGCTTTGTTCTCACGTATCTATGGCGAATTGTGTATATCTACAGTTGTGGTTTAATTTATCGTCCTGATTGGGGTACCCAGGTTCTTCGACTATCATGAACTTGGGCGGAATCGGCTACGGCGTGTATTGTGGGACTCAGAACTCACAATGCCTGAATCGGGAATCGAACGCGAGCCTTTCCGGACACAAGTCCAGTGTGTTACAGCTGCACCATATTTCTCGGTACATAAATACGTGCTTTCAATGTTCATTACGTTTCCTGTGTTAGACATCGTGTAAAAAATTGTGTTGGATAACTAAATGTTATCAAACGCCACGACGTTTTCTGAGGACACGGTTTTGACAGTACTGTGCTGCTGGCAAACTTTTATTCACTGTCGGGGACTTGCACACCTTTATGGTAATGGTAAGAGGCGCGTAATTTTCGCAAATTCATAAGGGACGAGTGATTTCAACGACTGCACCTGTATTCACAAACCAGTCTTTATTAGGTGGTGGGTCATTTGAAACAAACCATTTAGGTATTTTCCATAATACGTTTAACTGGAAAACGCGCAGACATGCCTTCACNTCATATAAGCTCTCCACAACGACTTGAAGTTCGAATGATAAACGGAAAGTACCTTGGCACCGTCGTGGAGTGGAGTGTAGGGGATATATTTGGGCGGCTCGTAACATCGAAGTCTTGAGAACCGATGAAGGTGAAGTGAGGCGGGCGTGGAGGAGCGTAGGAATGCAAGGGCGGGGGTAACGGGAGATCCCGAGAAAACCCTCTGACCAGAGATATCGTCCGGCACGATTCCCACATGCGAAGATCCGGGAGCGACCCCGAAGGGGAATAGAACCCGGTTCACCTAGATGAGAGTTGACCCTACAAGCAACAACATGTCATCTGTTACTAAAACTTCACCGGCAGAGTGGCCACAGGCAAATGGCCTCGTTAAGGGGATGGCTTTAAATAANTGTCATCTGTTACTAAAACTTCACCGGCAGAGTGGCCACAGGCAAATGGCCTCGTTAAGGGGATGGCTTTAAATATACTCACGTTTTGTTTTCATGTATATATGGCGAATTGTGTAGATCTGCAGTTGTGGTTTAATTTATCATCCTGAGTGGGGTACCCAGGTTCTTCGACTATCATGACCTTGGACGGAATCGGCTACGGCGTGTATTGTGGGACTCAGAATTCATAATGGCTGAATCGGGAATCGAACGCGGGCCTTTCCGGATGCAAGTCCAGTGTGTTACAGCTGCGCCATATTTCTCGGTATATAAATACGTGCTTTCAATGTTCATTACACTTCCTGTGTTAGAGATCGTATAAAAAATTGTGTTGGATAACTAAAGGTTAACAAACGCCACTACGTTGTCTGAGGACACGGTTTTGACAGTACTGTGCTGCTGGCAAACTTTGATTCACTGTCGGGGGCTTGCACACCTTTATCGTATTGGTAAGAGGCGCGTAATTTTCGCAAATTCATAAGGGACGAGTGATTTCAACGACTGCGCCTCTATTCACAAACCAGTCTCTATTAGGTTGNTTTCAACGACTGCACCTGTATTCACAAACCAGTCTTTATTAGGTGGTGGGTCATTTGAAACAAACCATTTAGGTATTTTCCATAATACGTTTAACTGGAAAACGCGCAGACATGCCTTCACATAAGTCTTAATAAAGCTGTCGCAGTGGTACTCATATCTATACTCCTCGAAAACAATTACACCAAAGAAGCTGCCAATTAAATCTTGAAAAGCGAAATTTAATTTGATCGCAGTTGTTTTGACAAGTCCTAGACAACTCTTCAGTTAGAAATAAACAGAAAAAAAAAATAGCGTGACCGTGCCACGTGCAGCCAAGTAGAATTTAAAATAAAAAAGTCACTCATCGTGACAGCAGTTAATACGTAACAGTTGTGGCCCGAGTACGCAAAGGACTGATAAGAAGGGACACCCGATTTTCTGCGTAAATCGTTCCCTTGTTGTTGCATTTCTAAACTATTAAGCTCAGGCCCACTTTCGCAATTGTATGTATATGTGTTAAATCTACAGTCCATTTANTCTGCGTAAATCGTTCCCTTGTTGTTGCATTTCTAAACTATTAAGCTCAGGCCCACTTTCGCAATTGTATGTATATATGTTAAATCTCCAGTCCATTCACGATTATTTCCAACTTTTCTGAAGCCTGGTAAGGTTTTATTTTCAGGATATCCTCCGCCTCATGCAAAACAATGCTTAACCGAGTCTAGAAAATTACACTAAAGCGACAACGCACCGCATTCGCGCGCACTCACTTTCATAATGTTCTGCATGAGAACTATTTCTTACTAAGCATTACCAACACGCCCATATTCTTTTTTTATTCATATTAATTGTGAATAAAACATAATTTATGGATAGAATATAAGTAATACGTTATATCAGTTTAATCAAAAATTAAGGTAATGTTATTTTAACAGAACTAAAAAACGCGTGTGAAATATGACATATTTAGGAAACAACCAAACACGTCTCATCCATGCGGTGGTTTTTCAAAGGTTTGATTCTAAAAGTGTGAAGGAACCGCGAGTAGACTGTACGGGTGTTAGGTGCATATTTAAGAAATCTCGGACGTTCACCGGAGTAGATAATCTTGACTGGCTCCATCACGTATTGGATGCATCTTCTCACAAGGACATACGCAGCCAGTAACGAAGGGAAGACTGCAGGCTTGCACATAAGGCATGGGAGTATAACTTGCGTGGAACTCTTTTCTGCGAAAATGATACGTGTATGCAGCCTCCAATCTCGTGGTAGCTTCCCGAGCATTCGGCCCCGGAGCGAGCGTATGCAGCAGTCCACGCACGCACGGAGAGATCGAGGGGAAACGGCTGTTGTAATTTTGTTGAGGGTGGCAGCGGAACTTTTTTTTTTCATTGGCCGGTTTTCTTTTTAGGTTGTTTATTCACTGTGATTTTTATTCTTCAGTGGATCCTCCAGTGTGTATCAAATAAAGTGGTCCATTTGCAAAAATCAGTTGAGGCGTACACGTTTTTCAGAACTATAGTATTAACAAAATATCTCCCGAATTTTTCAGTTCACGAGTTTCATACATGCAAATGAAATTTTAGGAAGAAAAACAGTTTATCTCAACATCTTAAGTATATTATCTGAGACCGAGTGATGTCAACATAGAAAAGCAAAATTAAATTGTTTTCTGAATTATCACAACTGCAAGTTATACTACATGATATAAATCTTGTTTAATTTCAATAAGCGAGAAAAGCCAGCGCGATAATTGTGAAATTTAATATATAGCCTCTGATATGTGATGACATAATGTCACTTCAATTGTATATTAATTTTTCCTCTTAAATACTCCTAGTGTGTCAAGTTTCAGGCAGAAAATTACAATATCAAATAAAATTTGAATAATGGTATGGAATGACGTAGTTAAACCAGTAGGAAATAAAAATGACACTTTTATTTATTTGGCTTATGAATTTTTAATGTTATAAGTTAAGTATGCAGTTTACGAAATTCTCTTACTGTGATATAAGTTTTAATGTTTTATATACAAATAGTCAGTGTTAGAAGCCATTCGTTTCACTGGCTCACTTTAATTTTTGTCACGATGTTACTGAAAATTCTTAATTTAATCTGCCTGTACCTGAAAAACTATTATAACTAAAAAGTGAACTCTCAGTGTTTTGAGACAAATATGGTTAATGAATTAAAAACATATTAAATACATAGTCTGGTAAAATCTGTATAATATATATTATTCACACTCTAGAATTTTTCTTGGTTTTATATTATCAATTATTTTCGAGGACACTCAGCTCAGTAGGTAAAATATTTCAATTATGAGTGCTTAATATTATTTATGAATTTATATATTTTGCACATTCAGGTTATTTATCAGCTTTGCTAAAAGAGTTCCGGAAATACATATCTTGTCCGGCCTCTTCTGTTTCTGAAAATTTACTAACAATAACTCATTAGTTTGTGCCGACTTCTTCCTGGTACATTGAAAAACCATTCTCGTCTTTTTGTCCTCTGTAAAAAAAACAGACGATCGCCGCGCGTTTGTAGATTGTAAATTAACAACGTCCTCACCAGTTTCAAAAAATAGTAATGATCATGGCGAGTAAATCACGCTTTTTCAATGACCTGCAGGCTAAATTCCACAGTCATCTGGATACTCGAATTTCGGCTATTAGTTCATTGACTGAAGCGCTGTTAAAGTTCTACTTCCAGGATATTCCTCCGTCTCATGCAAAAAAAACTTAACCAAATCTAGAAAATTACACCAACTGACAGCGCACCGCATTCGCGCACACTCAATTTAATAATATTTTGCATGAGAACTATTTGTTACTAGGCATTACCAACACAATTATTTTCTCCCTAGTTTTATGAGTATTAATTATTAATGAAATATTACAATTTATGGATAAATATAAATAAAAATTCAATTTAACCAAAAATAAGGTACTTTTATGTTAACTTAAGTATGTAACGTTTGCGATGCTAGACGTATTTAGGAAGCAACCAAACACGTCGTACATGGGGTGATTTTTCAAAGGTTTCATTCAAAAGGTGTGAAGAAACCGCGAGTAGACTATAGCAAAGTTCACCAGATGTCCCTATACTAGTTCTGAGTGTTTCCGATCAGTACATTCTGCAATAAGATACGTGTGAAAAGGCAGTCTTTAGGTATGTAGGAGAGTTCGGAAATAGTGTTCGTAATGTGCGTTGGTGTCTTCGAAGTAGCCTTCGTACCTCGTATCAAGTGCATCTCCTTGCGTGGATAAGTACATTCGACGCACGTGGTTTCTTATCTGGCCGGGGTCGCTCCCGGATCTTCGCGGGACGATGCCGCTGGCCGGAGGGTTTTCTCGAGGATCTCCCGTTCCTCCCCGCCCTCGCATTGCGGAGCCGCCCAGATCTCTCCACACTACGTGGTTTCCTTTACAAAGAAAAAAAAACGTTCGTTATTTCAAACACTTCACAAGCTCCAGGTACGTATTCCGTGGTCAGAAGGATTAACGTCTATAGCCCTCTATAGTCTGCCGCTCAAATGAAGAAAGGTTTTCCAGAGGGATTGTTTAAGAGCTGGCCCGCTATACCCGGCGCACACGTAACTCGACGTGCCAGCTGTCGTCGCTCCCACGACGCGCTCCAGAAGGGTGGCTGTGTGGATTGCCCCTGCGAGGGTCGAGGGGTGGAGCTCAAGTGCTTGCCATGGCGGTGGGGGTCTCTCCCCAGTTGTTCTCGCGCCCCCTTTCTGACGTCCCCATCCCTCTTGCGCGGCGCTGGCCTCCCCCTGCCTTGCAGCCTGCAGCATCCACGGGAGATCTAGCCTGCGAGTAGTAAAAATTCATCTCGCATCCAGCACAGAACAGTGGTGAAGAATAGGCTTTTGTAGGCAGGCTATTCGCGGTAAAGTGTGCACTTTTTAAGGCTCTGCTAAATTTTTATTTTCAGGCGAGATCTATCTTTCAGTCACTTTTTAATGTAAATATTGCCATGTTACTAATAAACACAGCATATACATTTCACCACTCTCAAATGTTAATGCCTGAAGTTGTAATAGAATACATGTATTAGGGGTCGAGGTATGTTGGGAAGGCCTTAAAAAGTGCTCTTTACAGTGAATGGCCAATACTAACGATTGCAGAATGGACAGTAATGTAATGATGGACCCTATAATTTGGCGTTATAATTCGATATAAGCTGTTCACGGTAAATTGAACACTTTCGAAATCTACCTTTAAAAAATGTCACTTCCCCTACGTGCAACTTTTTTTTAACACACTCTTGACTGGCAAGCAACCATTTAAGTTATCAACGACGGAGGAAAAGTAGTTCTATGTCTTAATATTGAATTTAAAGTGTTGGGTATAAACATTTGTGAATGCTGAAATAAATCTTTATGCTTTCTGTTTCTTTTAATGTATATAAGTTAAAGAATTATCAAATTAGTAAAATGTTTTTTTAATGATCACGCAATTTCAATTGACCGACGCAAGACTAAAGTGATCAGGCCCATGGCAATGTTAATTTTACTTAAGGTGGAAGAATACACAATGTGCATACAAGTAGATCTTTAGCGGGGCTGTCAGAGGTGTTCAGTTTACCGCGAACAGCCTTCACCAACGTAGACGGCGTATTGGCATGTTTTAATTTCACACGTCACTGGACTTCCGTCCATCCAACATTACCCTGGAAAACTCGCTATAACGGTAAAATTTTTACACTTTGATAACTTCATTACGTGTGACCGTGTTGAACAGGAAAATGAGTTCTGTTCGCGGGGAGGCAGGCAATGGACAAATTACATCTGCTCAGGTATGTAAAGGACGGTGCCATATTATAACGCTAAATGGTAGTGTTTCTCTTAACCAGTTAGGCTGGAAATATTTTGCGGATTCTTTTAAAAACAATCTAGAACCCAAAAACGTTTTTTAAGTGAACCCCAATTTAATAGATATGTCTCTTGGCCAATAACAAATTCGGAACAAAAATAGGGACCGATTATTGGAAAACCCAAAGTAAAGTCTGTGTTCTGCAGCTGCTCAAATTAGTACCCTTTTGTTTGGGATGAGTTGAACACGATACGCAATCTCCAACTCTTTATTACTGCCCCAGAGTCGACAAGAGCGTTTCCATTGAACTGCGGCACAATAAAAAAAGCAACAGAAAAGCATAATTTTCTGTAGTTTAGCTTGGGGCCAAACTAATTACAGAAATTTACCAGTCTCTGATAGTGAAAATCTCATTTAATGTTTATGTCATTGGGTTTGAAGCCACGCATAAGCGAAGCTATGAGGGTGTGTAAAATTTGAACCCTTTCAAAGAAACTTTAATTTATCTTTTCAGGTGCTGCAATTATCAATCGCATCTAATGAGCTGTAGGCTTTGTGTTTGGCTGCTCTAATGTGAATCATTAATAATCTAGTATAGTATCACGGTTTGTGGATCAGTTACCCACAGCGAATGTCATGGGCATTGTACCTCGTAGTGTGCGGTACCTGCAAATATAGCCATCCTGTACTATTATCATTAATTTCGCTTAGAAACTGTTACAATTATAAGGGACTTTGTTCATTCCAAATACTTGCTTTCTATACAGAAGAAAACAACACGGCGAGTGAACTGAACATATAGATGTNCTGTTACAATTATAAGGGACTTTGTTCATTCCAAATACTTGCTTTCTATACAGAAGAAAACAACACGGCGAGTGAATTGAACATATAGATATGTACAACTCAGCGAGATACAACTGCATATATATTATCAGTCACCTCTGCAATAAAACGTCGTAGATATGAGCAAGCATGTAATTCGCACTATCCACGTTATAACACAGGCCATATCAATTAGAGAAGCGAACAAACACTACATTTAGTATAACTATTACAGAGGATGATTACTTACCACTGGTTCGGAATGGATAAAAAATTCGCTTTGAAATTGAAGGCTGACATGCATGGACGTTTACATTTTTTTTACAACAGTTATTAAAGGACTCTACAATGGCAATACTACCTAGCAAAAATATTATAGACAATTTTTTTGTAAGATTACTTAGTGAATACGATGGCTTGAAAATGCGGTTACACATCGGAGTGTTTTAAATAGAAAACAGTTAACTCAGCTTCCTACTGGTTGACAGTAAACCAAACGTGAACGTTGAGCAGTACAGCAAGCGTGTCCGATGCAGTATGGGACAATTGGACTGCAAACATAACTAGTGTTCTTTTAGAGACACGGATAATCAATATCTCGTTGCTTGTTGACTTTATGAAGGAGCCAGTTAGCTTCTTAACGTCGTTGCGCTGGAGTCGAATGCTCCCTCGCGTTTAAAAACGGCAACTTTTCGTTTACGACGTAATTTTTTTGATTCAGGGGGAAAAAATGTAGTTTATTAAATATGTTAAGTTAAATTTTACAAGTACTAATATATTTTTTCACAGTTATTAATATGCCTTACAAGCGCTGTAGGCTTAATACATACAGCTTGTGTATTCGGGTTTTAGAAATCGTTCATCTCTGGCAAATATAATTTTGGGGGCTGTAACGAATGAATTTTTTTAAATTGTACTTATATCACTCTAACCTTATTTTAAATGTCAGGGCCAGTACAAAATGTGTTTTGTGCTTGATACTATTGGCAACTGCTGTTTACGAACCTTCAGAATCGTTTCAACAGCGGTTGGTATCTCTCACCTGAAAACAACTTTTTTTTTATTGGACAGCGTTTTCCTGCTGTTTAAAGTTTAATTCTTGAACCTACTGTCTTTCCAGTGTTCTCTATTTGAACGCCGCAACTCAAAGGGTTGACATATTAAACCGGCAGTAAATAAATAAAACATAAAAAAATGTGATGGGCACACCAGGCTCCCTCCAAGGACATTTTCGTCCTCAATAATCCTTTCCACGCGATGATCGGTACTGCTGCAGAGCCATTATGAGTTAATGCCACCCTTGGTATAATTTTTTGGCGCTCTGCAACGCGTTTTTTTTTTTTTTTTTTGTGCTACATTGATTTGTGTTGGAGTGGTTTAAAGTTTGTGCACCTGTATGAAAGAAGAATACAGGCCTACATCATTTTAACACTGCAAAATATTCCGTTACAGTATACATGTTTTGACGTAATAATAATATAAATAATTTTATCACAATTTAGCTGTTTTTTTGATGCTTTAGAAGGCACTTCGTGCAAAATTAAAGAAATATTTGTAGGTGTATTTACGGCAAGTACTATTTTTAATTTTATATGTAACTTATAAAAATGTTTCCAATTGTTTTACGTAGAAGCAAAATAATTCTTCTGATTGTCCCGTGTGAAGAATTCTAAAGAGAAATAAACCTAAATTTCGATAATAAAGAGACTTAAAATAATTAGTTAATGTAACCTTAAAAAATATGAAATATAAAAATATTCCAATACAGATATTTAATATAATCATTCCTCTCCTACTGGAACTAATCGTATTTTTATGACAATTTTGGTTGTAGATGTGATAGTTTATGAGTTCTTTACTTACTGCACTGTTTCATTATTGGCTGCAGTGATGTAAAGGATTCCACTTCACTTCTACCTTAATGCTTATGCGCACCCCTTGGCACGTCATACGCCGCAGGGGTGGAGTAGGGGAAGGGAGGGGATAGTGGTACAATGTCGTGAGGGGGTTGCCTGCATCGTTTGTCGCAGGGGGAAGAGGGAGTGGAGTACTGCATTGCGGGTGACCTACCCTAGGAGTGGAAGGGGTGAGGGACATTTTCCCTGCCCGAAGTCGTTGTGCCAACCAGGGTACGACACCCCATCCCTCTCTTCCGCTGACAGGCTCCGCGCAAGGCGAATACGATGCCACGGGCGATAACAGTCCGCCCGCTGGAACCGTGGAGAGGTCGATGATGCCACGGAACTCCAGTCCAGGAATGTAGTCGGTTCAGTGTTAATTAAACACTTTTCAAATCAGCCTAGAGACAATTTCCCCTGCCACTGCATATATATCAACATAAACAATGGATTATATATCTGAATTGATATTGGGAATTATTTGAGGATATATCTCAGCTCCAGTTTCCTCCATATAACATTAAAGGTAATGAACGTAATTCAGGAACATTTCACACATTAATATATTGGTGTATGAGCAGAATTCCAGCAGTCTGTTTCTCGCTTCCGGTTCAGTTACTTCTGATATTTTTCGCCGTGGTGGATATCCAACAAGTTGGTTCACAGTTTCTCCACCAGATGCCGAATAAAGGATTTTGCCTGTGGTTCTGAACCAAACTGCAAACTATGCAATACATTGTTTTCCATTGTATACTGCCTTTTACTGCATAGCATGTTTCGTATTGATCGATGAATGTGGGTGAAATCAAAAACTTCACAGTCAGATGTATTACGCTAGATGCCAAGGACAGCGAACATGCAGTCGACCCTCACTTCGCGCAGGTGCTACAGATGAATCAGTTAGTAGGACCACTACTCATGTCGTTTAGTGACAATGCTTCTAATAAATAAAGGCACGTTCTTGTCAAATGTAGCTGAATTACCTATTAGTTTGATTGTTTTATCGCCAAGGGTGAAGAGCGAGTAGTTACACATCTAAATGACAACTGTAATCAATTTCTTCGCCCTGCTCATTAGATTAATTATAATAGACGCAATGTTAACATTTGGATGATTCCAACAATATCAAATTACATCTTCACCGGTTCATTATCTAGAAGAAAGGTTTTATTGAGGCAACAAAATGATATTTTATATGCCACCAAACAAACACATGCCTTTGATTCAACCAAATACATTTCGTTTTCCATTCGATTTTGTTAAATAAACAAAGTGGTTTTTTCAACTAAAATGTATGTTTTCTATTTGAATATATTTTTGCAATTCATAAATTCTTTGGGGAACAGAGTATTGCTTAATACTAACTACATATCCTTTAGCCATAAGTTTTTTCCCTCAGGCAAACCATTGTGTTGATACTGGTCCTTTGGACAAAGGCAAGGTATGTGGCCTATGGAAGTGTACACAAAAATGATCAATTAAGTGTGGGGTAATTATATCCTGACGTTTCGCGAGCCGGAAAATTTCCCTTTCCCCTCTCCTTCTCTCTCTTTCCCCGCTTGCCAGTCCACTCAATTTTTGGCAGAGTCCATTCTTAGCGCACCCCGCCTTGTAGATCAATGAAACCATTTGCGCAAGCGCCGTAGGCCTGTATTTGTGACCCAATTCATCTCCATTACTAATTGACCGTTTCAGACGCCACTTCCGCCATAAAGCACACAGTTTGAATGAAACATTTACTATATTATCTGTACCCAGCACGAAGTTCTCGTCCAATAAAGTAGACTCATTACATGCTCGTTAAGCCATCTGCAAATTACACTAAATATCAGGTTAACCAATTATCATAAAATCACATCATGGTGCAAATGCACAAATTCTTATTGGTTGCAGTCGTTGAGCAGTCGGCAATCTGCAGTCTTCGAGATGTTCGCAATATGCAGTCTTTGGCTTGTCCACAGTCTGCAGTTTTCGAGCTGTCTGCAGTCTTCAAGATGTCCGCAGCATGCGGTCTTCAAGCTTTCCGCAATG
Organism: Clitarchus hookeri; assembly: GCA_002778355.1. Lineage (NCBI taxonomy): Eukaryota > Metazoa > Arthropoda > Insecta > Phasmatodea > Phasmatidae > Clitarchus > Clitarchus hookeri. The sequence continues at coordinate 69,412 of NQII01007631.1, forward strand.
TGTAGTCTTTCAGGCTATTCACAGCCTACAGTCTACAGTCTTCTATATGCCCGCAGTTTTTGAGCTATCCACAGTGTGAAGCCTTCGAGTTGTCTGCAGTCTGCAGAATTATAGTTGCCCGCAGTCTGTATGTAGTCTTCGAGCTGCCAATCGTTTGCAACCGTTGAGCAGTCTGCAGTCTTTTAACTGCCTGCAGTCTCCAGTCTTCGAACTGTATGCAGTTTTCTATCTGCAGTATGCAGTCTTCGAGCTGTCTGCAGTTTTATATCTACAGTATGCAGACTTAGAGCTGTCTGCAGTTTTCTATGTACAGTATGCAGTCTTCAAGATGTCTGCCGTCTTTGAACTGCCAGCAATGTGCTGTTTTCGAGTTGCCCACATTCTAACTGTTCTCATTCTGCAGTTTTCGAGCTGTATGCAATATGCAGTCATCAGGTTGTCTGGAATACTCAGTCTTAGAGCAGTCTGCAGTGTCCGAGATGTCAACCTTCAGCAATATTCGAGCTGTTCGAAGCTTTGAGTCTACGAGATCGGGTGAGATTTTAATTCATTTTCTCGCTTATCGGGATCCGATTTACGTCGTGAAAACAATAAGCAGGGTGGAGGTTGCCGCGGCACGAAATGTTGTGCTCACCTGCCTATCGGAATATCGTAAACTCCGCTACCCGCGGCTAGCGATGCAAATGTTATTAGACTGCCGATAAATGAAAACGCGAATGAGAATTGCGCCCCTGTTTATAGTCCGCAGTCTTTTGTCTTACCACAATCTGCAGACTTCCAGCTCTCCACAGCGTGCGGTCTTCTAATTATACGCAGTCTGCAGTATTTCAGCTATCCGCAGTCTGCAGTTTTTGAGCTGTCCGTAGTGTATGGTCCTGGGGCTGTATGCTTTCTTCTGAGTTATCTGCATCCATAATGCATGCAGTCTGGGGTTTTCGCACTGTCGGCTGTATTCATAGAGTACTTACTACGTGTACAGTCCGCACACTTTGTGCATTCCTCATCCTTCGTGTAGTCTTCAGCCCACAGAGAGGTTTATTGTTTGTGTACAGCCCACATTCTTTGCGCTCTCTGGAGTCTATGCTCAGTCTGCAGTCTCTTCATGTAATTCACAGCCTTTGAGAAACTCACATTACAGTTATTCAGAGTAATCCGCAGTCTTGCCCCACATTGTTTAAGCATTCTGCAATATGTAGCCTTTAGGCAGTCAGCAGTTTCCAGGAACGGGACCCTCATTTAGTTTTTCGCTTATCGGAAACCCACTTATAGTCCGTTCATGGTTACTTCCAACTTTTCTGAATCCCTGCTAAAGTTCTACTTCCAATATATTACCCCACCTCATGCAAAGAAAGCGAACTAAGTCTAGAAAATTACACTAAAAGGACAACGCACCGGGAACTGTCCACATTGTGGTTTGTCTTGTGGCTTTAGTACTTGAACAAGTTCCAATATGTACACATACAAATGAGGAATTTACAAGCTCTGTATGAATAGTTGAGCGTGGAGTGTTCAGTTGGCGTTACGTTCTGCAAAATGATTTTGACCTATTTCTCATGAAAGCCTCTTTGGCATACTCTGTGGTTCATTTCATATAAGAAGGCCACATTCTGACAGTCAGTGAGTGGCAACGTTACATATTGAAAACAAACAACGCGCCATTTACAAAATCCTGTATCAGCTGATGCACGAACAAACAGAAATTAATATTACGTTGGCTATTCTGAGAGCAGTGCCGGCGCACATCAGACAAGCAGAAAATACGCGGATAAGAAAGAGTTCGTAGATTAATTAATACATTTTATTTTAAGTGGTCATAAAACAGCAGTTTTTAGTTATAGAAACGAAACTTCGTGATAAAATAGTAATGCATAGGTGTTCAAAATGAGATGCACAATAAAACGATCCGTATCTAAATGTAAGGAAAAAATCGAAACCTTTTTCAAGTTTACAGACTCTCCAACCCTGTGCTGCCATCTTGCGACGGACAGGAGCGCCATTGTTTACAACACGCCCATCCACGCTATCTGTTATCCATATCCCGAACTACACCCAGAAACATATTATAGTTTTGTTGTTTAGAATAACGTATTTACGCGCATATACAAATGGTTTTATTTTTCCGCGAGCTCTGTATAATTTTTAAAGTAACATATATTTCATGTACAACGATTTGGGGTACAAGTAATTTATATTCGGCCGGTAATCGTTCGTCTACATAAATTATACGCCATATAGTTCTCTCGAAACCCATTTCCTTGTTTCCGTAGAAAGTTAGACACGCGTGAATAGTTTTTAAGCAATTCTAACGTTATTCCACGTCACATATTTCCAACTCGAATATATTAACTATAACGTCCAAAGTGTGATAATAGATACAACAGACCGTCTCGCAAATGTTAACCCAAATTCACTATCTCGGACAAATTAAAAAAGAGTTAGCAAATATTTAATTATTTGCAACATTTTATATTTTTACTTTTATAACCTACTTATATTTTTAGGCAGATGTCAGTCTTAATATATTTTAAAATTTGTTTAGCATTACAGTACAATGAGAAGTAGATTAGCTGACAGCATGTTGATAAAAAATACAGCCCCAACTTGACGGACCAGCTGATGGCGGGAGGATACGTAGTCAGATGTAAACAGTGGCGCTACTTTCACCGAGCTGTCAAAAAGTGGCCTTCTTATATGGTACAGNGTCAGATGTAAACAGTGGCGCTACTTTCACCGAGCTGTCAAAAAGTGGCCTTCTTATATGGTACAGAATATACCATTTCATCAGATGTGGATTATCTGCCAGAACCAGGTTGCCTGTTAACACTCGCAGAGACTAGAAACTTTTACCATGCCTTTATTTTCTCTACATGTGGTGGATCTCATACAAAAAAACGTGTATGTAAAGTCTTTGACGACAACTGGCAATGTTGTTTCCACAAATCACACTATGCACTGCGTTATTTCTTATGTAGTTGTCGCTGTGTCACCAGTGACTCACGTAGCACATTAAACATTGTAGTGGCGACCTCTTGAGTTTCTCGACATGCAATGCCGCCAACCACGTTGTTCTAGTGAGTCTTGGAGACGGCATAATTTACGCTGTTGATTGATCACCAAAGTTTCGACCTTCGTTTTGTGAAAATCAAAAGCACTGAGAAATCAATAGAAAATTCCAAGCGTAAATTCTAATTCTTTGTATTCCTGCGAAATGCTCTTTGAGAACATGGACCTGGTTTGCACGGGTAAATTTTGGCCTGCTATGTCCTGATTTTTTTTCATGATTCTCGTATTAAAAATACCACTAAATACTTTGACATGAAAAAAAAAATCAAGGTCATTTTTGTTATGAAGGACACATATTTTGTACCTAAAACACACATAATCCTTATCTGCTTATCTCGGATGGATTAGCCCGAAGATTTACAGTCAGCTTCAGCGGTAATTCATTATGTGGCAGCAATGTCAAGTGTAAGTCTTTACTGGGTAGTTTATCGGTATTTGTGGCTACGATAACGATTTCGTCATGCACGCACCACGCAGAACCTTACAAGGCCAGTTACATAGACTGTCGCCGCTCTTGATTCACGTAATATCTGTTTGGGACATCGTTCCGTATACTTTTTTTCCATTCCTTTCAGGATTGAAGAGCTGAGCTCTCAGAAGTTCAGTGTGAAGTGGTCATATGTAGGCAAAGGANTTTTTCCATTCCTTTCAGGATTGAAGAGCTGAGCTCTCAGAAGTTCAGTGTGAAGTGGTCATATGTAGGCAAAGGGCATTTTTGCGAATTTATTGATATGTATTCGGTGTTCCATGAACCTCGTGTATAGTTATACATAAAAAAAGACTTTCTAGCTTTGGACTGTAGCCGATGGTCTACAGCANGTTCCATGAACCTCGTGTATAGTTATACATAAAAAAAGACTTTCTAGCTTTGGACTGTAGCCGATGGTCTACAGCAACGCAATACAATAATTAAAATAAAGGTTAGATTTTTCTTAACACTGAGTTCTTATTCAATAAGGTTTATGGTTTTGCAATCATTATAAAATCCTATTATAATTTCGGAGGTGCCACATTGATTTTTAAGTTACATGGTTACAAAGCCACGTTTTGCTGTTCATTACCAGACCGATTTTCCTCCCCTTGGACGTTGCCGAAGGCTGATTATCTATAGGCGAACTACGGCGGCCGGCATGCCGATGTCTTTGGGCCCTCCTCTGGAACATCTCCACTGGTCGGCGAAGTGGCGAGAACAGATACTGTCACGTAATCGCACCTTTGTTCTTAGTCTGGCGAAGGGGAGTTCTGCTGTGATCACTGACGCCGGGTTTGGCCAGTGTCGTCGCGATTGCTAAAATCAGCTGCCCGCTGGCCTGGTTAAACTTCTATGCACGATGTCAGGTTCAACCTGGCTGTTTATATAAGCCTTGCCCACGTCCATCGCAACTGTATTATCGTGTGTGGGGCACCGCGCCAGCTATAGTCTGTTCACGGTAAACTGAGCACTTTTGAAAGCCCTGCTTAAAATCTACTTGGAATAACTCTGTGTATTATTCCACAATATGTAAAGTTAACATTGCCGTGGGCCGACTCACTTTATTCATGCGTCCGCCTAGTAAAACTGTGAAATTATTAAAAAAAAAAAAACATGTTTTACACAGTTGGTAGTTCTTACACATATGCATTAGAAAAACAGAAAGGGAAATAAATCATTTCAGTACGTATTCACAAAAGTTTTACCTGACACTTTTAATTCAAAGTTTATATGAGGAACTATTTTCTCCCGTTGTTAACAACGTTACCGGGCTAACGCCAGTTGATGTGCCCGTTAAAATATGTGCAGGTAGGGAGTAAATCATGCATTGTAAAGTTCCACATGTGATACAACATGTAACGGCCGTACACGCCACTTACAGTGCAATGGTAACAGCCAAACTAGCGGTCCGCAATAGGGGTTCGCACAGCTTAGACGGGCGGGAATTACATCAGACGACGAGTGTGTCCACCGTCCATTTGCTGGCACGTGACGCAACCTCCACGCGAGGACTCACAAGTTGCATAAACATTAGGGGTTCGACCAGCTTCTTTGTGCAGTGTCAGCGGTGATCTGCGCAAGATAACTTGCTAGATTCAAGGGCCTCTGCGACCAGGCGGTTGGCCAAAATACAAAAAGGTCCCGTACATATGTTCACAGTTTTTAATTCTCTACGCAATACCGGTGTCACCATCCGCCATAATTTTACACTTTGTGTGTGTGTTTATATATACATACATATATTCCGGTGCAGTTGGTTTCCTATTGTCAATTGGCAGTTTCTTCACACTTTTTGAATCAAACCTTCGAAAAATCACCCCACGTATGGCATGGTTATTTATTTCCTAAATATGCCTCTGTTAACATAAAATTATCTTTTTTTTCGTTAGATTTAAGTTATACCTATATTTAATTTATACATTGTAATACCTAATTTAAAATAAATATGTATAAAAACAGCGAGAACACATGCAGCGCCTAGTAAGAAACATTTCTCAAGCAAAATATAATAACAGCTGATTGCGCACGAATTTGGTGCGTTGTTCGCTGGTGTAATTTTCTAGACTTCGTTAAGTTTTATTTGCACGAGGCGGAGGAATATCCTGGATGCAGAACTTTAGCAGGGTTTCCAAAAATTGTGAAGTAACCGTGAATGGACTATGCCAGATACCCTTACAAACTTTGTCTGTTTCCTCACCAACCGTTCACCTGGGAGAGTTACACCAAGTCAACGTTTTTTTTTGTATATTAATATACGCATGACTATGACGTCATTAAAAGCGACAAACTCTGAAGGAATACACCCATTTATTAGATAACAACATGACAAATCTATTGTCGCAATGAATGGGCATGACATTATCCAACAGACGCGCCCATATTTCAGAACTCGATTCAAGAGAACAGTGTTCACAGAACCGTTCTTTTATCTCAAGTGGGTTTTTATTATTTGAAATAAAAACATTTGAAATATTGATTATCAAGGACACCTACCTCCCTTTCAAATTACTGTAGGACATAGGTCGTACAATATTTTCTATCTCATTTTGCATAGGGAATCACCTCACACAGCGTTTGTACATGCAATACAGTTTCACACTGCACACACACACACACACACACACACACACATATATATATATATATATATAGAGAGAGAGAGAGAGAGAGAGAGACAGCAGGATGTATCTTAATTAGATCGACAAACTTCAGCTGCAGGTTAATCACGAAAAAAAAGGTGAAAACACAAAATATATACGACCCGTGGCCTAAAGAGTGAATCCTAAGGACGGTAAATATCTGTGAATTTAGACTTTGATGCTACTAGGCCACCTGAGTTATACAGGTAGGTGGCTAGTAGGTTATTTAGTTAAATTACTTTGGTACAGACTAAGGGTACCTGTGGTTGTTGCGTTAGGGGTAAACAAATACTCGTATTCTCCGTTTGTTAACACACCAGTATTTTATTTGTCTTAAGGTAACACAGGTATTTACACACACTGACGAGACTGAGTTCCCCTACAAGTCGTAGGCCTGAAGGACTGGTGGGCTGAATACTACACGTCGGGGAAGGTTGTTGAAGGGAGATGTTTCTCTACTTATCTGTGACTGCTGCTTTTGCTGAGTTGTCTTCGTTGGTAGCTGAGGCATGGCGAGTTGGGTGGCCCATTGTCAGGCCCTCGGACTGGCTCTCGGCGTGCTGTACTCAGCTGGCTTCTTCCTGCGGCTTTGACTGACTCTCTCGGAAGTTCAGGATTGGTTTCGCGGGACTTGTGCTTTCACTGCGACCTCGGCTGGCGTTACTCGTAGTAGAGCGCGTCTCCTCGTCTGCGTCGACATCCGAAACGATTCGGCTCACGTTTCTGACTTCCTTGCCTCGCGCTGATAGACCGACTGTGAACAACTGACCCCCTGCCTCGGCTACACCTGAATTTAACTCGTGTCCCGCTATATTCAAGTTAGCTGTCAGCAGTTTCTCGAGAGAGAAATCGGGAAATCCCCTGTGTACCTCGTGCATTTTTGTGCAGGATTTCGTGTCTCGTCAGCTGCTTGTGTTTCTCCAACTAGGGCGGAGGGAGGGTGCGGCAGGACATCTTGGGGATTCCTGTGAGCTGTGTCTGCATTAATTCTCGGCGGGGGCTCCCTGATTTCTTCGCCAAGGGCCGCATATCAGCTATTTCTCAGGACTTACTCTGTTTCTCTCGACTTCGGTTCTTTATACGTCGGGACTGCCCCGAGGGTTTTTCCCCCCAGGGTGTGAATACAGCGCAATGCCTATCCCATGTACCCGTCACACGTCAACTTGAAGCACTAGTTTATTTCACCTACTGGAGATGGAACATTGAATGTCAAGATATACAGTTAATTGTTACAGGTGTGTTAATAATTAATATTTTAAATCCCATGTATGCTACAGCGTTGTAGAGATTAAATCCGAATAAAGAGAGTATCCGGGATTATTTCCATGAAATAATTTAATGACAGTGACAGACAGGTGTTGTGGTGTTTACAGATTTGTTCTATTACACATTATTCAGACACTTAATGTCACATGAAATTTTTTCTCAAATATTTGTAATGAACTGGTGTTTCAGATCGAACTTCAAAGACGTGTACCGCCCTTAAGATTCACTTTAGAAGATATGTCGTAAATATGTTTTCAATTTTTTTTTTTGAATAAACCGCAGTCGAAGTTTGTCAGTCTTTTAGATACAACCTGTATATATATCGCACGGGCGGGAGACGAGTGGACAACCTGTAGGAAGGACTTTGGGTCCACGGAGGATGGACGGCTGCGCTGCATCTCCCCGGATGACGGGGAAGATCTTAAGTCGGGTCACGTGCGGGCGTGTTAGAGCATATTGGCCGCGGGAGTGGGCGTGGCTGTAGGCAGGCGGCCGTGTAGTGCAGGTTGCGTGCTCGCTGGCTTCCAGGCGCTCCGCTCTTTTTGCTTCTTCCTCGGCCCCTGCGTGACTCACGCTAGCCAGTCCCGCGACGAGGCGGCGGTAAGCATTAGAAAATTACACTTGGAATTTAATTTGAATTTATCTAAGTATTTCCTTTGCTGAAACGACGGGATAGAACCATGGAAAACGAACTGCACTACAAAAGTAACTATGAGAACTTCTCATCGGCAGCGAGATTGTTAGAGGTAGAACCAATAACTCAGAGAGGTACGAGTGAGCTAGGAATCGGCCATGGCCTGCATCAAGCAACAACCCTAGCATTCTCCTGGAGTGATTTCGGGAAACCATGGGAAACAGACAGGTATCAGAATGGTCCCGACCGAGAATCGAACAAAAGCCCTCCAAATGCAACACCAGGGTGTGTAAATAGAAATTCCTTTAGTTATAAAGTAATAAACTAACTTATATATATACATACATGTATATGTACTTACATATAACTTATACATAGTACGTACTTACTTACGTCCAGCCATAAGTACGTAAATTGATACACACAAAATACACTTGTGTACTCAGTAATACACATATACAAACATGCATACACGTACACACAGTACACGCATACATGCACATTGTGATGTCAAATTATAGCAGAAATAAATTTGAACGCACTCAACGAAGACCCGTGAACTGATCTATCACGTGTACGAAACATAAAATTCAAAATATGCTGTTAAACATTTTTACACGTTTTGTTTATTTGTCAGAAGTAAACATACCATAGAAGTGAGTAATATCGACTGATAAGACATCTTTCATACATGCGTACAATAATCTAGAGATATTTTAAAGTACACTGAGAACAGGCTGGTGGAACTTGCCAGCCGCTTTAGACGGGGTCGCTAGAAGTGTCGCCTTCGGTATTTGAACTTCCGGTGTTCGAATCTTGAGCAAGCCACCTCCAATTTAAAGTTAGCCTTCCGCGTAAAGTCGAAGATGATGATGATGAGTTGAGTTGAGAGATTTGAGTGGCCGTTAACAACAATGTCGTGAGAGCCGATGAAGATGAAATGAGATGAGAATGGAGCAGCGCCGGAATGCAAGGCCGTTGGAAACGGGAGCTCCCCGAGTAAACCCGCTGACCAGAGTCATCGTCTGGCACGATTACCAATGCGAAAATCCAGAGTGACCCTGCCGGGGATTGAACCCTTGGTGGGAGGCGAGCGAGCAGTCGAACCGCTCAGCTGGAGACGATAATAAGGCCAATAAAACGATTAAAAAAAAACCGTTATAACGTAATTATAATTGTGTTACTGAATTTCTTACTTTCTGCTCCACACCGAGAGCGTTTGGTCATGTGATAACGAGCCTGGCTTCCTTTTAGGAGTTTCTATCCCGGCTGACTGAACCGGAATTGGTTTTTACCAAATGATTTTTCATATCAGTTAGAAATGCGTTTAAAGAGCAGATACTCTACGAGTTCACAGACATTTATTATGTGGAAAGAAATCACGCCTTAAACCAGTCCTGAATACAATTTCAACCCCTCGAAATTTCAACTTTAAATTTTATCTCAGAAGTTAAAATTGAAGAACTGTATAACGAATTTCCAAGAAATATGTTTCATGGAATTTTGATAACATCAGGAATTATTTTGAGCTGTAGCTTAACATATTAATTTAGCCCCATTTTGAAATTTGTACGTAAAGGTATATACATTTTCAATTCTTGTAACTCATTAAATTTATTTTTTAAAATCATTTTCCTCCATTGCGATACTTTCCGAGGTCATTATTTCATATCACAACAAGAAATTATATATTATTCTAAAAATTTAGAAAATTATTTTAGCATCTTTAGCGCCTATAACACATTTAGTCATGTACGTATTTATAATCGACACAGCAGGGCTCAGTGCTCAATGCTTTCGGTATCTTCTCTGTGGGTGAACAGATCTCTGGACCTTGTGCCATCGTCATATAACATCAAGCACGTTTTCCACTGGTCGTGATAACTAAGTAAGCAGAGAATCTTCATAAGTAAGTACAGATCAGAATGATTATTGTTTACGTCATCTGAAACCATAAATCGACTCGTCTAAGAGAGATAAAAATTATTTTATGATCGAGTGCCTTGCTGATAGAGGTGATGCGTGAACCGGTGCTAGTGGCAATGTCGACCTTACAGCTCCGTCGCCAGGAGCAGTGTTGCCAACAGCTCTTCAAAAAATGCCGCTGAACCACGCATAAAAATAAGCTATTTCCCATTAAAGAAGCCAGATTTCTATAAAACCATGTAACATCACCTAATCACAGTAAATTATATTGTAACTTTGCTATTAAAATGTCACACGTTTATAAAAGCAGTTAACAGGAATTGAAAAAAAAAAATACATATATATATATTCTTTAAAAAGTGGTTTTCTCTGAATCATCGCGGTTAATTTCTGCGTCCTCGAAAGAGAGGGAAACAACTCGTTGTTTCATTGGTTGAATTTAACCCACTATGGTTTTTTTTTTGTTTTACACTGCACAAATAAAGCTAAATTTCTTGCTAGGCAGGATAAAATTATTTATGCCGCTACACCGAACTTCGAAAAAGCGAGATTTAGCGAGGGAAGGGGGAGGAAGTTAAATCGGCAACACCCCTTACACGTCCGTCGCCAGGAGACAGAAGGACGCGCACGCTAGATAAGAGCAGCCAATGGCATGGTTGCGCGCCTCGCCTCAGCCGTTATCGGGCGGCTTTATCGGCCGCTGGGTGGGCGGGCGAAGGGCTCTAGGTCCTCCAGTCCAGTGTCATCGCTTGTCGCCGGCTNGAATCATCGCGGTTAATTTCTGCGTCCTCGAAAGAGAGGGAAACAACTCGTTGTTTCATTGGTTGAATTTAACCCACTATGGTTTTTTTTTTTGTTTTACACTGCACAAATAAAGCTAAATTTCTTGCTAGGCAGGATAAAATTATTTATGCCGCTACACCGAACTTCGAAAAAGCGAGATTTAGCGAGGGAAGGGGGAGGAAGTTAAATCGGCAACACCCCTTACACGTCCGTCGCCAGGAGACAGAAGGACGCGCACGCTAGATAAGAGCAGCCAATGGCATGGTTGCGCGCCTCGCCTCAGCCGTTATCGGGCGGCTTTATCGGCCGCTGGGTGGGCGGGCGAAGGGCTCTAGGTCCTCCAGTCCAGTGTCATCGCTTGTCGCCGGCTGCGAGGATCTAGATCCTCGCGGGAGCTGCTCGCCCGCCCGCCAACCCCAAGGTAAAGGGAAGTACACATAGTCTATTCGCGGTTTCTTCACACTTTTTGAATCAAACCTTTGCAAAATCATCCCTTGTGTAACGTGTTTGGTTGTTTCCTAAAAATGGCATGTATCACAAGCGTGTTGTACTTATATTAACATTAAGAGTTAATAGTCCAGACATTTTTTTTCTGTACGTTCGTTGTTGGCGCGTTTACGCGTATCTCAGTAGACATGAGCCCTGGGAATAAGACTTTTTGTCAGAAAAAAAAACCATTATCTAAGCCTGTAAAAAAAATCGTGAAAATGGTCAAAAATCTTATTTGTAGAGCTTTCCTGGGCAGTTAACTTAATAGGTAGGAGAAAAAAAAGTAAAATTGTGGGCTTTGATCGCGTGTAATAAAACCCCACTGTTGCAGATCCCGCTTGCACAGGAAAGCGTACCAGCGGAAGAACTGCACGCAGGTTCAGCGCCTTGCGCGTAGGGGCGACGGGGCGCTAGTCACGCGTGTTATTGTCGCCCGTATCGTAGTACCTTGCAAGTGAAAAAAAAAATGAGGCCATGTACTCTTAATGTTTAAACATTTTTTTTTTGGTTAAATTAAACATTTAATTATATTTTATCTATAAATTATAATATTAAGTTTATAATTAATATTAATTAAATCATAGACAAACAATATGTGTTGGTAATGTCTAGTAAGAAATAGTTCTTACGCAAAGATTATTACACTCAGAACGCACGAATGCGGTGCATTGCCCCTTTGGTGTAATTTTCTACGCTTAGTGTAGCTTTGTCTGCATGCATTTGAGGAACTTCCTGAAAGTGTAACTTCATCACGGGTTCAGAAAAGTTGGAAATAACCGAGAATGGACTATATGAATGGACATATGGGTCAGTATAGTACAAACATTTATTGAAGTATTTTACAAACACCGCCTTTTAGTTTTACAAACGAGTAGTTTTACAAGAGAAATCTTTGTGCTGTTACAAGTATTTGTAAAATTACAAACAATATCTTAGTAAAAATGACACTTTTTTTTTTTAAGTGTGCGATGAACATGTGCAAAGAATTTATATTTCCATTCGCTTTCCCGCATCTCATTCGAGAATGTGCTAGTGTAAATTATTTCCAAATAAGCAGTCTCTCCAGTATTGGGGTAAAATGTATTTGGTTGGAATGGAACGGTGAATAATGGTTGGTTCGGTTACTACAGAAGACGATGAATGGCATTTGGTTTACTAAATAAAATATTTGTGCCCGTTAGCTTCGGACATACTCGGTGGAGCTGTGTAGACGGGTTCGGCTAGTGGCGGTGTTACACCCACGCACGTGATAAATAGTCTCCCCGGGGTAAACAAACACCTTGAGTGGGAAAGGCATCCCAGTGTGTGTGTGCCGGTCCACTCGCTGCTATTCTTGTAACACGGAGGAGGGTGCCCTTACCGGGTGGTGCCGAGCCAATCAGGTGAAACCACAGCAACTCCCACCCTGCTAAGGTCACGTCATTTTACTACACGGCCCACTGCTCAGGGAGCCCTTTCGGAACTAACCTCTGACGATATGCCAACCCTAACTGCACATACGTTAACGTTAAAGACTGAGTGTACGTCGGCAGCGACGCATGCGGTTAACCACGACATTTAGCTCGATTTTTTCACGTCATATGAAAAGCGTAATTTTTTAATTTGTGGTTACTGAATGAGGTACGTTATTTTTTTGTTTGATTTGATTATATCAAATGCAGACTTTATGTTTCCATGGGGCGTTAGGAAACAGACTAGATAGAGTGGACGAATAAATAAAGGCTTTCGATAATGCCGTGTTAATGTGGAGAGGCCTACTTCATGTTCAATTTGTTGTACGACAAAACTAAATTTAAAAAAAATCAGAATTAGGTGTAGATTAATTTTCTGCCGTATTTTCTCATGAAATGCGAGACAGTGATTTATGACTTTTTGCGCTAAACTTTGATTCCAGATGGGATTCAAAATTACGGTTAAGACATGCACTGTACCATGACATGCCTGGTTTTTTTTAAATATACTAACTGAAAAATAGATAATGGATAGATAAAATTACAGTCAAGCTGAAAAGAACGTAACCACCACAATAGTGGACCGTTCTGTTTTTTTTTATTCTTAGTATTTACACTATTTAACACGACTAGCTACACTCGCGTATAAAAATAAACATTTTTTTTAAGCACCCTGTTAGCAATATGAAGAGTTCAACTTTATTTGAACTTAATTTGTTTTATTGTGTGTCGGTGTTTAACCAGTCAGAAGCTCTGAATGTTATAGTACGTTTTCAAGTTGGGAATTTTTGTATGAACTAAACAAAAGAGCGTGTATTTACTTACCTAATCCTCCGCTCTCCTTTTACTTTTTCTTATTCCTGCAGAAGTTTTATAATGTCTTAAAGGGCCGTTAACTTTAAAATCTGAAACTAAACTGGTTTACTCTTTACAGAAAATAATTTTTTGCTGAGAGTTACGAGTGTTATGTCAATTAGAACAAGGTCACTGTGCTTACATTATACATAACGTAGGCATATATTTACTGTTACGTCTTTGTATGTGCAGTGTAAATGCCAGAGGCACTCGGGACGTAAATATGTTATCAGGCAGGTCCTTCCTTGCTACAGTTTTCCAGGAAATCAATCGATAAAACAAGGTCGCATCAACGTGCTACGGATTTACTGTTTTCACCCATAGGCTGAGTTTGGTTCGTGTTTCACTGCCGATAAAGCCCGTGGTAGCATCAAATAAAGGGCATTAACAAATAAACATTTATAAATATAGCGTATAGATCTCTAGCAGAAGTAATGTTCTGCTGTGTGTTAAATATTTAAATTCTAGAATAAGTATTAACTTATAAAACAAATACTAGATATTTTAAATATTAAGTTTTAACATGCTAGTAAGACATATGGTTAGGATATATAAAATAAAAAAATTGGGCCTTAATAAATATTCCATATTTAAATTAATGTATATATTTGTGAGAATTTTTTGTTGCCAAGTTAGACATTTCTCCCGTTTGTTCTCAATAGCAGAAGATCGTTTTGTATTTCGGGAACAGCTAAATCATCTAACGGGCATTGCCATTAGTGTTAATTTTAATTTATAGAATCCATTTCAGAAAATTCAAATGTTGACATGAGCAAGTATTTCAGTCTTTGCAGGTTATTTAATGAAGATATATACCACTTTCAGTAGGCCTATATTTGAATCGTTTAGTTAGGGCTACTTCTGCACATGTTTGAATCATTTCGCTGTTTTTTTATTTTTAAAACGTGTTCTAAATTTGCTGTCCATGTTTATAATCTCCTATCTTTATTAAGTCCACTAGTTCGTAACATTTTCGAGCGCTGAATTTTAAAGTAAATTTACTTTGTAGATTAAAAGACTGCGTATATGAACTATTTTATAACAGATGGTATCGCAACAATTTTCCAACAAGTTTTCCGCTAAAATTCGCACTACTGTATAAAGCATTTAATGGCAAGTTAAGGCGGAAACTGCTGAAGTTGTACTTTCAGGCTATTTCTCCGCCTCATGCAAACATAGCTTAACCAAGTCTAGAATATTACACCAAAGGGCATTAGTGCGCACATAGTTTATTAATATTTTGTGTGAGAACTATTTCTTACTATGCATTACCAAAACACTCTTTTTCTATCTTTTCTATTCATATTAATTAGAAATGAGATATTCGTTGATAAAAAAAATACAAGTAAAAGTTAAATTCAGCCAAAAGTAAGGTACTTTTATGTTAACTGAAGTAACGGTTACGTAACATTGCATATTTAGGAAACAACAGAACACGTTACACGTGAGGTGATTGTCCAAAGGTTTGATTTGAAAAGTGCGAGGGTACTGCGAATAGACTATACCTCCTTTCTTCCTAGTGTTGTGCTGTACAATTACGTATTCTGTGCCCGCCTTCTGGAAGCTGGCGTGGCGCGGCGCGGCAGTAAACACGATCGTTTATCGTCACTGTCGCCTTGCCCCACATGTTTTAATTAGCTGCGTCCCCGTCGAACACAATGGCACCGTGGAACGTGTCCTCATGAACGTATACCATTCCCTCCCCCCTTCTAAATAACCTTTAACCTTTAAGGTAGCTTCCTGCGCGGTGCAGTGCATGGTCGCGAAACCTTATATAGGCCGTTCACGGTTAATTGAGTACTTTTGAAATATATCTTAGGAAAATGTCACTGCCTCTGCCTGCGTATGTTTTAACGGGCACACTGGCTGGAATGTGCCCAGTAAAGTTGGTAACGACAGGGAAATTAGTTCCATGACTTAAGGCGCCCGTCTATCTGGAAATTTTTCCCACGTTTAGGCCGAGAAGCGCGGGAGCGATAAGGGCGACACTGCCACGCGCAACGCCATCGCCCTAAGCGCAAGGCTCTGAACTGGCGTGCAGTGTTCTCGTCGTGCTGCGTGTACCTATGGGACTTTCAGCGGTGACCATATTATTTTATTAGTGGGACGTCTTTAGGAAGGTTCAATGCAGGCCCCTATAGTAGTTTTTTATGTATCTGATGCGCGCATTTTGAGCTACAGCGCCTTGGAAAGGCGGTTTTTAGCGGTTTTGGAGTACTCTGAATTGATGTTTCTAACGTACGTGATATTTTGAAAGTACTTAACAGCTCTCGTCTGAAGTGTGTGTTCATTTCTTAGATCAGCACGTTGGACGCACGCTTAATAGTTTCGTTCAAAAACGTGTATTTCGAACACTCTGCAACGCAGTTAAAGCGCCAGGTAGACCGGCGCCTTAACGCTGAATTAAAAGTACTAGGTAAACAATTGTGAATAATGAAATTATTTAATTTTCTTTCTCCCTTTTTAATGCATGTAAGGGCAAGAATGATAAAAACTGTAAAATATTTACATTTATATCAATTTCACTGTTTTGTTTGACTGACGCATGAATGAAGCGATGAAGCCCACTGCAATGGTAATTTTACATATGATGTCAAAACACACAATGTGCATACAAGTAGATCTTAAGCAGGGCTTTCAAAAGTGCTCAGTTTACCGTAAACAATGTAACATCGCCAGTGGCAAGCATATAACACTGCCCGTAAAATTATGTTGTTTCAATACTGATAGGTTGCAGGATTTGTTTCAAATTCACAAAAATCACTACAGTACATGTAAAGTCATAATTTATTTACCACAATGGGCTTTCACTTCCACTAAAGAATTGTTACTTTTAATGATACCAATAATGAAATTTACCATGATAAAAAAACGGGTTTATTTACGAAATATTATTTCAGGAATTAAGATTTCTCATGCTCAAAAATTGAACAGTAAAATTGGATACCGTGTTTAAAACATTTAAGTTAACCAGTCTCTTGATAACCTCTGCCCACGTGCTCCATAGGTGTAGCAAAGGTAATGATGAGCGTCTATGCCTTGGTGAGCGGGAATGCATGGGATCCTTCAAACTTGTTTTTGGGTTTTTCGAGCAATGCTTACTTTATAGAAAGCTGTATAACGCATCTGTACACGGCACATGATGTTTTCCAACATAAAATTTCAACAAATGTTTTGCTGAAGGGTGGCAAGCATGCTGTTTAGAGAGGAAGGGGCACTCAGTGATTGCTTTTTCGTTAATATTTACTCCGAAACACGCTCTTTGTATGCTTCTATCTCGTGATGTATATTTCCAGTATGAGGTTTTACAGTATATTCGTTTTCTTGCCTTTAGATTCGAATACCTTCCTTTCGTTGAATGGGTCAGTTTTGCTAAGCTGCATTCGAGCCATATATTAAAATTTATTGGTGGTGTGTTTATGTGGACAGCCAACAGCGATGTTTTCCCCCATTCGAACTAAACATGTGCAAACATCCTCGAATACCTGCTCTCGTTGTGGGGGGCATAGATCTTTAGTCTGTGATCGAATGCCGTTTGGGCCTCAACGAAATCATTGTAATTTACCAACTCAGACCCTGCTACGATTCTTGGGCGTGATGGTCACTGGCACGATGGGGGATGCTCATCTTGAACCCTTGATTTTGTGGGAAGTACACTCGTACCCTGCTGTGAAGGAGACTGTACACGACGGTTTTTGGCAGGTGAAGGTCCTACAGCTACGCAGGTTTTTGCATGCCTCTGCAAGTTATTGCACCTAGCAAATGCCATGCCACATTTAACACTCTTATCTGTCACTCGATCTGCGTTATTCGAACATTCATACTTTTCGTGTTTTCAAATACATTTGGTGAATGCAAACGAAGTTAGAGTAGCGTCACGGGTACTGGGTTAACGCATTGGACAATTCGATAAGTGGTTAATATATACATTTAAAAAAAACGTTGTAGTGCCGTATTTTATGAGGTTATTTGTATATTCCTCCAGAGACTAGCAGGCCCAAACCGATACTCCAAATTTGAGCAGATTTGTAATTTCGCAGGAAAATGCATGCGTATTACGTGCATGCTTGATAATATCCTGTGACACGATGTTATTAAATATATGAACTTACCAATCAGAATGCTTAAAGGCAAGGCGTGAGAGAGCGATCTTTAACCTCTGGCATCAGACGAGAAACTGTGCGAGAGGGAATAATTGTTCAGGCTAAAGTGGTGTGGTGAGGGGTAACAGAATAAATACTCAATTTAAATGGTAATTTAATTAGCATTAAAACGAAAAAATGTTTTTAATCGGTTTTAATTTAAGTATTTAATACAAAAATTATTGATATAATAAATTATGCTGTTAGGTGAACCGCTGATTTGAAAAATAGTTTTTAAATAGGATGAAAAATTACATTTTTTTTATGTCTATGAAACAAATGTTAGTGCCGA
This sequence comes from Clitarchus hookeri, assembly GCA_002778355.1. Lineage (NCBI taxonomy): Eukaryota > Metazoa > Arthropoda > Insecta > Phasmatodea > Phasmatidae > Clitarchus > Clitarchus hookeri. Next base: position 87,424 of record NQII01007631.1, read on the forward strand.
CAGCTCACTTTGCTACTGAATCGACAGAATGAGCGGGTACCGGCATCTCACCTGGCAGTGAAACCGAGAAATTAACTCCAACTATGTGTTGAAAATAGGATACAATATGTAGGGCACCAACAGCACCACCTATACTTTAAAAACATAAACAAATATGGCTGCCGCCTGGTGGCTAAATAGGCAGTTCGCCTGGTGACGAAATCTGTAATTAATATACTAGCGCCACCTAGGTGTTGAAAATATAAACAAATGACAAACGAAAAAACAAAATGGCGTGTTGAGCATAGGTAAAAGAGAACATCAGCTCGCCTGGTGGCTAAATCGAGAAGTTAGTGCTGCCTGGCGGGTAATTTTGTAATTAATGCACTAGTGTTGAAAAAGTAAACATATTAAATCAAAGACGGCCACCTCCAGAAATGTATAAACAAATGACAAACGAAAAACCCACCGAGATGGGTGCATACAACAGAATGAGCAATGGTGGCGGGTTGGAGGGGATGGGGTAATTGGGCAATTAAATGTATTGGAAGGGACTGGTACGAACGCGATTAATTGGTAGAATGAAGGTGAGTAATTGGAGGTGGGGGTGGTACAATTGGGCAATTAAATATATTGGAAGGGGTAGTGGTGGGGGCGGAGGCCTGCCGACTAAACAGTCAATAGGAATTGGAGAGGGTCAGTAGTCTGTTGGGTTGTATGCTGGAAAAAG
>NQII01007632.1:0-90004 GCA_002778355.1 Clitarchus hookeri
ACACTGTTTTAAATTTTGTTGTGGTATATTCTGACATGTTTGAGTTGTACTTCTCCAAATGTATACACGTTATATGGCTGGATGGTAAAGTCTTAAAGTTTCATCGACATCGAGGTCATTACAGATGGAACCAGTGATTCAGACAGTCAAGATTGGGGAAGGAAGGGGCCATTGCCTTTTATTAAGAAAACATTCCAGCGATTCGGGAACTCGTAGAAAACCTAAATCAGAATGGCTGGACCAGTAATAGAACCAGGGCCCTCCCGATTGCGAGTTCAGTGCATTACCACTGCGCCACATCATCGATTACATTACATGGCAGTTAATCACATAAAGTGTAACGTCTTTTCCTACAAAACGACCGCGAACGGTTAGTTGACGTATACAGCTGCTACAGTCGTAAGTAAGAATTCTTTGACGCGAGCTTGGTAGGACGTGGGATTTCAGGCAAGTTTCAGACACCCTACGCAACAGTGAGTGAGGTAGTAGTGACATGGAAACGCGAGAGTGTTATAGCACTCGAACCCAGTTACTCGATGTGGTCTAACCACGCATATCAGGGCCGTGTCAGAGCCGGGACCCTTCCGGGCAACAGAACAGGTTAAAATTCTTTTGCAGTAGCGACTATCATAGCGCTAGCACTAGAAGATGAGGAAGTGTAGGACATATAAGAGCTTGAAAAAAAAAAAAGTACGGCTTCACAGTGCTTGGGAAATTAAACCAGTGGAAGGATAGCTTGTAACTTGGTTCCCTGATTTGACAAGTGACGAAACGAAATTTAGTGAGTGTTGAAACAAAATTTGATGAGTGTTGAAACAAAATTTGATGAGTGTTGAAACAAAATTTAATGAGTGTTTTAGAATGACGCAGTCCACATTCCCAATGCTATTATTGATACTGGAAAACCATACGAATATAAAATACAGAGTATATTCGCGGTTTTTGAATCAAACCTTTGAAAAATCATCCTACTTATGACATGTTTTGTTGTTTCCTAAATATATCCCGTATTTCAAGCGTTATATACATGCTTGAACTTTAAAGTACCTTATTTTTAATTAAACTGAAATGATACCTATATTCTGTCTACAAATTATAATTATTATGAAGAATAACAAGGAGAAAATAAATGTGTTGGTAATGCTTAGTAAGAAATAGTTCCCTAGCTAAATACTATAAAATTGAGTGCGCACAAATGCGGCGCGTTATCCCTTTGGTGTAATATTCTGTACTTGGCTAAGCTTTGTTTGCGTAAGGTGGGGGGATATCCAGAATGTAGAACTTAAGCAAGGCTTCAGAAAAGTTAGAAGTAACCATACATAGACTATTCTATCTGAAGGACTGCCATTTTACCAAAACAGCGCCTAGCATCCTGTCACTCAGAAATTTCCTAAGGCACTGACCAGCTTCAGTGTCGGGTCCAGGGAAAAGTATATAAAACTTCTTTCGTCAATTCCTGAACCGGCGCCCTGACGCGCTTCTGACACGACCTTGACACGGTCTAGGCACATGCCGGAATATCTCAAAACGCGCATTTATTTATGTAGTGTAAGTTGTTTCAGGAGCCACGGTAGCTAAGTGGCTAGCCTGCTCGCCTCCCACCAAGGAGAACCGGGTTTAATCCCCGGCCGGGTCACTCCCGGATTTTTGCATGTGGGAAACGTGCCGGACGATGCCGCTGGTCGGCGGGTTTTCTCGGGGATCTCCTAATTCCCCCACCCTTGCATTCCGGCACTGCTCCATTCTCATCTCGCTTCATCTCATCCATCCCGCGGAAGGCAATGGAAAACTATCGCACTATCATTCTGCCTTGTGTCCTTGGTTTTGACCAACCTTCAGGTTGCTAACCTCCACACACGCACGCGCGCGCACGCACAACATACTTAAGTTGGTTCAGGGCACCGTTAAGTCGCCCAGTGGTCACCCGGCCCTGATATGTGTGGCAAGATCTAAGCCGACAACATTGACAGATCAAGGTGTTAGAATCCTCCGACGTGAAGTGAAGTCAAATCGTACACAGACAGAAGTCTAATGTTGTTGCAACAAAAATTTACTATTGAGCTATTTCTTTAAACGTTTATATTCATTTGAAATTATTAATGTTGTGACACAGTTAAAAGTGTTAGCCATTTACAAAGACTTATGTTATTATAATGCAAATATACTGTTGAAGTAGAATTAGGATTTTGATTGGATTTCCACTGCCTACAATGACTAACTTACGAAAAAAGTAACCAAAAATGAAGAACACAATATATGGGTGAAAAACACAAATGCAATAAAAAAGTGATATAGTATAAACAAGCATATATATGTATATACATATATATGTGTGGAATACGAGACAACGATCCAGCAAAACCAAATGCGGTTACATTTTTGGTAGTCATTGTAGATAATGGAGACCCGATCAAAATCCGAATCCTGTTTCACCACATCATTGCCATTAAACTTCAGAAACAATACTGTTGAAGTGTTAATGTTAATAAAGTAATGTTGTCACAACCAAAAGTTGTATTACGCTGAAATTAACAGGAGGAACAATACATTTTTGTATTACTGCAACGTTAAAGTAATGCCCAGTGTTACGAGTTGGGGTCAGGCCCTTAGCTGAGCGGCCTGCCTGATCACACCTTCACTTATTTATCTAGGACACGGGCCGTGATCGCTGAAATTAATTATGAAATCGCAAACCACAGGTACCCCTCCACCGGCCAGTAAACGGGGACAACGCAGCCGATTTAGGACAGTAGGACAATGTACTCCGTGGGCGGTGTCTTTTGTCGTCGGGCCATTGGAACGAGAAGACCACTGTAGATGGGTGTGTCCGGCCGTCGACTTGCGCCATCTTAATCAACCTTTGGAATCGTAAACAAGGCGAGGACTCTCCAATTAGGCTTCACTCAGAACATGGCTGGTTAAATCTTTATAAAATAATATCGTTTAATATTTCGGCATATTTGTACAGCTCCCCCATTCATATTCAATCATATTTATATTGAAATAATATTGTGCAACCTTAATGCTAAAAAAACCTCTTTTATATAGTGTTCATTACATAACTCTTATCAATAACTTGTTACGCCCTTATCTGCGTTAAGGATAAATATCAACAAATATAAAAAATCATAACAATGGTGGAAGCTTGGTTCCTCCCTACCCTCTCGCTGCCTTACATGAGGTTTTCTACCATCCAACTCCATTTCAATAAATTCCCCACACACCCAAGCTAATTTCCGTACTAATAATAACAAAATTTCAGTCACGTCACTTTTAATATTAAAAACTTTAGCTTTTAAAAAAAATATATTTAAATAATGTCATAATATTTACTTTAAAATTTATTATGTTTAAATAATAAATTACATTTTACAGCCCAATATCTAAACATACAAAGCAATTATTTGAAACCTTAATAACAAATGTTATAAAAATTTAAAGAATTTAAGTATGAACCGCAAGTCTCTAGTTGCGTATATTTAGCTCAGCAATACCATTATAGTAATTAAAATTAATATATTGATAACCTGTGTGCGCTGGATGTAGTTATTCGAAATGAAACTATTACTGTGATAGTAATTCATAATCTAATGACAATTTTCATTATATTAACTTTCAACTCATGCTAATTGTATAAATTCCACACAAGACATAATAATGTAGTAAGATATTGCGCTTGGATAAAGGTACAGGATTTTATTATGCTCTCCCATCAGTCAACATATCTTTAAGAAAAATGGATAGAAATAAGATATGCCAGTTAACTACGAAATTTTTGTGCGCTGATAGAAAGCCCATATTACGTTATAAGGTGCCATATTGAAGGACGAGTAGTCGCAGCTACATGCCAGGTGACGCAACCCAGTTTCAAGGGGCCGAGACGGCACATTCCCGCATCAGCAAACTCTCGCGGCTCGAGCGCCGCTGTGTTGCGAAAACGCGTGCCAGCGTACTCCACGCAAATGTTTCCCCTTGTCCACTTTAAACTTTACTTGTATTTTTCTAGTTCTGAGTTCCTCAAACTCCCAATATTCTCCATACACTTCCCACAATCCATTGCCATACTGACACGGGGCAGAATGAATTCCGTTGGGTTCACGCATTATCATGATTCACGGACTTAGCCCATTACCCGGAGTTTTCGGATGTGCTGAATTGCACACTAGTCCCGAAGTGGATGCGCAGACTGCTAAACCTGACGCGAGGAGGTATATTTGTGTGCAATGTCAAGGGCATTTAACGAAATGGGAACAGTGATAGAGACACACCCACTTCGACTGTGACTGTCCGCTCATGGTTTACCCACATCCACCCAATTGTCAGGAGTACCTACTCAGGAGTTCAAACCTTTCGTTTCGGGTGAGACGCGGAGCAATCTTTGTGCCTCTGACGGAGCTGTGACCCGACCAGAGAGGCCTTTCTTCTGTGCTCTACTGGCTTTGAAAGAGTTCAGGCAGTAGAGGTGCAATCTGGATGCGTTGGATTTTTGCTATAATAGTTACTATTTATCAATACGTTCTTCCCCTCTTTATTACTATCTTAACTTTTTAATAAGCAATGCCAATATGATCTACTTATAATGTGTTGGTGTCCAGCGTACTTATTAACATTTTAATAATTAATAGCTTTATGCACGCACACAGCTAACTGTAATAAATTATTTTTCAGAAAAAAAAAATATTGAAATAGGTATTTGTATAACCATCCTCATTTGTAAACATTGCCTAAGAAATGGATTTTAAACAGAAACATAAGGTAGCATAAATATTTTATTGCCTAAGAGTATAATTGACGAAGACTATTCAGAAATAATAGAACTTAAACGCACATCTCAACATGTAAGCTTCCAATGTCGGACACACCCAGAAATATAATAAACCCATATATACAAATAATAAGACCATAATAAATTTAACAAGTAAACTTTAAATAACCCTACTCCTCATAAACTATTAGGGCCATATTATTTCCTTAAAGTAAAATTTTACTGCAAATTAGGTGTTTAGATAAGCTGTGAAAGCATTCTGTTAATAAATTCCCATGTAAGTTTCAGAACAACGGTACCGCACGTTCATGAACAGCAGCAACCAGCAGTGACGTCACATATTCTCATCCAAAGTCCTTCCGGAGGGCGGCGCAAGCAATGTCCGCGATAGCAGAGGCAGCAGGACACCTGTTCTGACGTCACACACAGCAACGCCAAGGCGCGCACTTTCATTACACTGCATCAGCTCTACCGTTTAACGCAGTTCGCGAGTCGTACACAGGTAACCAGCGGTTTCCATATTTTACATACACCACTTACACTGCACCCTGCAGGTAACAGTAAAACTTACATAATAACTTTACTCTAAAAATGTATTATTGCTTAACAAAAAAAAAAAAAAAAAAACTTAAACATATTAAGATTACCGATCGGAGGCCTCCATAATCAAAGGTTTGTAAATTATAATGTATAATGGAAGAAAACATATTTTTTTATTAATTTTAAAATTTAAAAGCATTTGAAAAAAAGTTATATTTTAATGCAAGCAACAATATAAATATCAAGAAGAAAAAAACTGCTACATTAAAACAGTCTACGAATGAAACAATGAATTGTTTACGTCAATTTTATGACAAAGATACGTCTCATTTATACTAATTTATAGTAACGTGGCCACGCAATAACATGTAGTTATGACATAACATTTTTCATATTGAATTTTCAGATTTTCATTCTTGTAGAAATAAGAAAAATGGTTGTAAAATTGAAAAGAATTTATACACATATTATTATTAGAGAAACACTTTGTGGTCAATTATGTTAACATTCGTTACATTAAACATTTGTTTTGTTATTTATAGATACTAGTGTATATTAGAATACATTTACTAATATTATGTTTTTTTAAGTATCCCTCTAATTACCCTCTTATGTATTGAAACGTAGTTGAAAAGCAGCTGCAGCTTTGTTTTATTTTCATAATTAATGTAAGTTTAAATAATTAATTTAAAAACACTATGTTACGGTACCATCCTAGCACTATCCTAACCACCTTTACGTCACGTATCACTCATTATATAATATTATTACATCACTGCTTATACATTGTATGTATTAACATGTATATTTCATTTCCAGTAATTGTAGCTTTATATACAGACATAAACAAAACTATCAATGTACCGGGGTGAGAGCACTTAGGTTTCCCTAGTTCAATAATTTTGCATTTACATTTTTTCTATTGTAATTATTACAACAGTGTTTTTGTATTTTCAGTACTTACAAATAATCTATTGTAGTGAACGATTCACGCCACACAGTGTTAGTGTTGCGGACTCACGACCTGAAGAAAGGCTGACGCGTCCACGAACCGCCCGCGGGACGTCTGCCGCACCCTCGTGGGAGACACTTTGCACACCCAGCGGTATTGAAGTTCAAGGCCCGCACGGCCACTGTAAACACACAGCACAGCGTTTGTTCGGCTCACCTCGCCCGAGGACTGCACGAAGCAATTGGAAGTTCTTTATACCTAGTTTCTCCGTATACTGTGATTCCTTTCAAAAAATTTTCCTACCGTATTGAAGAGGATTTCAACCCGATCAATATTCCTACTGCTACAAGATGAACCCCGTAACTCCCAATCATCTACATAATCCACACGGACTCCAAGGCGAGATGAGGGCATCTTGCTAGTGAACATTGGGGGAGATGTTACGAGTTGTGGTCAGGCCCTTAGCTAAACGACCTGCCTGCCTGATCTTACCTTCACTTATTTTTTCTAGGACACGGGCCGTAATCGCTGAAATTAGTTACGACAAAAAAAAAACCACAGAACCCCCTCCACAGGCCAGTAAACGGGGACAACGCATCCGATATAGGACAGTGTAGTCCGTGGGCGGTGTATTTTGTCGTCGGGTCGTTGGAACTAGAAGACCACTGGAGATGGGTGTGTCCGGCCGTCGACTTGCGCCATCGTAATCAACCTCCGGAATCATGAACAAGGTGGGAACTCTCCAATTAGGCTTTAATAAGAACGTGGCTGGTAAAATCTTTATAAAATAATACCATTTAATATTCCAGTATATTTGTATAGCTCCCCCGTTCATTTTCAATCGTATTTATATTGAAATAATGATGTACAACCTTAATATTAAATAAACCTCTTTTATATAGTGTTCATTTAATAACTCTTATTAATTACTTGTTACGACCCTATTTCCCTTTAAGGATAAATTGTCCACTAATTATTTTAATTATAACACCACACTAACACTTGACATGTAAATTGGCGAATACTAGCGAACAGCGATAGCTTCGTAAATAAAATCACAATATTAAAATTTTAAAGCATAGAATGAGCACGAAATATTACTAAGTTCAGCTTTCAAACCTTGCAAAGCAGTTACGTGTGCAAAATATGCATACATATGTATAGAGGATGTTTTTTAAATGAGTGCATGTATTTTGTGGAATGCAAAGGTGTGTCAAGACGTGTGTTTCGATGTAATGAACATGGTGTCGGAAATGCATCTGTATGCTACATTAAATAAAGCAATGCTTATTATGTAAAGAACACGTTGCACAATCACTCAAAGCGAGTTGACATCAAAATCACAAGTACAGTATTGCAATGATTGTGCAAGTGGATGTCGTGAGTGCAAGTGAGTACAGCCAGCCGCAGTACTCAGAGAACAATAGTCCATTGTTCGGCGCACGGAGCTGCATCCCCTGCTGCATCGACGGCTATTGATTCGTCAGGCTATGATGATGGGGCAGTTAATGCGTAAGACGGAATGAGTGCAGTAGAGTTGGCCTGTGTGGAATGTACACTTGCAAGACTTTCGTGTTAAGTCGACGAACTTCAAAATAAGCGGCCATCTCCTGTAGATACTGATGATGACAAATGGACTCTTACAAAGGAATCTAAATTTGATATTGAGGATGAAACAGGAGCTGGAGACGATCATGAAGACAGCATTGATAATGACTATGACGACAAGTGGTGGGAAGAAGGACCAAAAACCTCTTGAGTGCTCGTTACATATTTCCCGAAGACTCGAATGAACTTTTTGATATACTCTGGAATTTTATTGATTTGCAAAAACGCGGAGATCTCTCATGCATTGTTGAGATATTTTCATCCATCGATAAACTAAATTATTTGGGTTATATAAGATGAAACTGTTGTCCATGATCTGCAAACATCAGAGAAACGTAAAGATCAAATTTACAAAATAATTAGAAAGATTTAATGTATATAATAAGTAAATCAATTAAGTTTATTATTCATTTTAATTTGTGTTTAATTTATTATACAGTCCTTTCTGCTTCTCTGAAGGACTTATTAATTCAGTTTTGTAAACAATCGATCGCGAGAGTCTGTTTTAGATAACATTTATGTGAATGTGTGCAGTAGGAGGACTATTGTTCTATCTCTATATGGCGAACGAATGAAATGAGGGGAATTTTTTTGAGGAATGATTCGCAACTAGTTTGTTGGCGGCCTGGCCAGTTGGCTACTCAAGTTAGAAGATATTGTGCGAGAAAGTTAGCTACAAGACCTTTATTAGAGACTTTTACCGAGATTGCCCATCATAGTTTGTACAGGTGGGTGGTATGCAGGTTGGTCTTGTCGGCTGGTATGGTCAGTTTTGCAGGAACTAGTCTCGTCTGGAGCTGATCTCGCCCTCCTTCAGTCTCGCCAGGAACCAGTCCTGGGTGTATTCAGTCGATGACTAGTACGGTTTGTCGGTATGGCCCCTTGTTGTTACCAGCTAGTAATGGACAATTGTATGGACTGTGATTTTATTTTATAATTTTCGAGTTCATTGTTATTGGGTCAAGGTCAAAGTCGCCAACAACCAACATGGTGGTTGACTCGACAGCTCCTCTGGTGGCGAAATTTATAATTAATACTCGAGCATCACCTAGGTGATGAAAAAGAAANCGACAGCTCCTCTGGTGGCGAAATTTATAATTAATACTCGAGCATCACCTAGGTGATGAAAAAGAAAACAAATAACAAACGAAAAACTGAAGAAGGTGGGTGGAGTGCATTCGACAGAATGAGCAAAGTGGGTCCTGTGGCAGGGGGGATAGGGGAGCTAAATTTTAAGACAATGAAGTCAAACGAGCGTGAGTAATCAAACAATAAGGTGGAGGGTGAAGTGAACACATGAAATCAACTAATGAGAAATATTGGTGGAGGATGTCAAGGGGACCTGACTAATTAACCAATGAGAAACATTGGTAAGGTCAGTCGTCTGCTGGACGCGATGCTGAGGAAACCTCCGGAAATGAAAGTTTTAAAATAAACTTTCGATTAATTGAAAAAGAAGACATGTTAGTAATTTTTGTAAAATTTTTGTACATTTTTTTATAGTTGATGAATGTTGAAATCATTTCTAAAGAAATTTTAGAATTTTTCGTAAATGGTAGAATTTTTGGCGATTTATTGGGTTCAAGGTCAAATGCCACCAGGGCCTAGGTCGAAGATCAAGGTCAAAGTCAATTGTATTCAATATGATGGTTGGGTGATGCCATAACATGGTGGCTGCTTGATTCAAGTCCCCCGTCCCCTATCAGCCCAAACATTTGAAATTTTAAGTATTTATAATAATTTTGAATTTTTTTTTTTATAAATTGTTATGTTTTTTTAGAATTTTTTTAATGTTAACATTTTTTAGAATTTTTTGGTCAAAATTCAAAGGTCACGAGGGTCAAGTTCAATAGTCAAGATAAAGTTCACCCAGATCCAATATGGCTGTCGGGTGATGTCAATGTATTTTTCTTCAATTTTTAATTTTTTTTTCAAATTTTTTTTACTTTTTAGGAATTTTTTGTTTCAAGGTCATCCAAGGTCATGCACACAGGGTAACGGTGGAGGTCACCGTTCAAGGTCGAAGTCACCCATATACAAGAATACGGTCAGGTGACGACACAAAATGGCGGCCGGCTGACTGGCTGCGCCTCCAGTGTCAGGTGCTAGTTTTGCCCCATTTATAGTACAATATGCCCGACTTCCCTTTTTAATTGTGTTGTTACTGGGATGTATTTAGTTGAAGAGCTGCGATTGTAATTGTTCGGCAACATAAGTATTTTTATGGTTTATCACGCAGATTTTATTCCCCCCTTTTTCTATTAATGTTAGAATCGATGACTTGGGCCACGTAACTCGAAGGCGGTGTTATTTTAAAAAGCGGTGCGACAATATGCACATATCTAAATTTAGGAAGACTGAATAATTTTCGTGATATATCTGTTTTTGAATCAGTCAATTTATAATAAACAAATGAGATGTCAGTATATTATTGCTTCACTTTTAAAGCATAAGTAAGTGAAACGAAAGTTTTGTTGATGATTTCTCTTCTATAAGTAATGGCAAAGCGTCTAATGAAATTGATGTAATGCACCTCTTTTCTGACACTTTGATATCCTTGCCTTATTTGAAGATCCTGTGTGTAACTGTCAAACTTCTTTATACTTACTGCAGCCACTTTATTTACTTTACTTCTCAAATAATATGACACATTTTTTTGCTACTTTTGGAGTAGATAAAATGTCTAATAAATATTTTATAACTTTTTAATTTGCTCATTGTGCCTCATCATATGTTTTCATTGAGTGACTCCTTCCTTTGGCACAGGGAAGAGTAATATTCACATAACTTGTACCTGGACTTGATATGATTTCAAAAGAAACCTAGGTGTCCGGCCCAAAAAATTATTTCCCTGGTTCTCTTTTCGTTGGCATAAAATATACATATAAAATTATGAAATCAGTAAAGATAATGCATATCATTGATTCATAATAGTAATAATTTACAGAAGGATACGGAACTAATACAATGGGATATGCTTGTAAGGAGGAGCTCGTACTTTTTGACAGGAGAGACTGCTACATAAAAATCCTGATTAGAAATTTTTTATGAACCTCTTCATAAAAAAGGAAAAAGATATAAAGTGACTAATAGATAATGAAATAAATTAACAAATAAAATGGCAGAAAACTTACACAATTTTCATCTTCTGACACTGCGTGTGTGTGTGTTTGTGTGTGTGTGTTGCAGAGGGGGATACACATTCTATAATTTGGGTCCGTCGTTGATATAAACGAAATGAAAACATATATAAAGAAGTAAGTTGTAAACAAAGATGATGTACTGTCTTCACTAAAAGTGCTAAAACAGATCTTCACACCTCACTTGTCAAGGCCAGGCTTGTTGTCTTTCTACATGGCTTACAACAAACCAGGGTGTTGGATAGCCTAGGGTTTAGCATGGGACAAAATGGGATACATGCAGAGCCCTCGCGGGGATCTTTTGCCCAGCCAGTTTTCATATCTGTCCCTGGAATTAAGTTGGATTTCCCAACTTCAAATATCTTTATAGCCTTAAAGGGCAAGGAGTTGTAGCCACATCCTGTGCACATGGATTCAACAATTAAGTCTGTATATTGTCTATCAAATAAATTCGTGACAATCTGTAACGATAATTATAAAATAAAACTGATATTAAAAAATAGGTTAATAAAGCGATATTCCGAAGGCTGTAAATTATTTTGTGATGCAGATAACCCTGACATTTTTGCAGCATTTAATAGAAACTTTAATAAAGTTTAGGAAAAAAAAGACTATATTTCATTTTAGGTAAATTTTTCATCCAAGCGTAGAAGAGGAATAGTGACGAGTATTTATAAATAGGGCGTTCGAACGCAGCGCCTCGCGCGGGAGGCCAGGACCAGAAACGTACCAAGGAAATGGTAAACATAAAACTTTTGCAATCCAATTCGATGGCGGCCATCTTGACAGCCAGGACGAAAACCACCTCCTCTGGCATTCCTTTGCAATGGCAGTCATTTTGTTTTAGAAATTTTCAAAAATTTTAGAAAATTTCCTAAAATTTTAGAAAATTTTCCAAAATTTTATTTTTTCAAAATTTTTTTACAAAATTTATTTTTCTAAATTTTTTAAAATGTTTTTCAAAAGTTTCAAATATTTTAAAAGTTGCAAATATTTCAAAAGTTTAAAAATGTATTAAGTATTTCAATAGTTAATTTTTTTTTAAAGATTTCAAAAGTTCCAAAAAATGTTTTTTCTCGATCATTTCCTGGCGGGCATTTTTGTTTTTCCTAGATAGCCTCAGGCTGCTTGTCCCTAAGACAACGTCCAGACGTAATGAAATAGTCTCTGGCGTGTCCCAAGAGAGGAGGCCGCCACACCGCCATGACGTAGCCTCGGGTTGCTGTGTGCCAGTAGAGGTGCCCATAGCCTGGGGCTACGGGGCTTTGCGAGTGTTTATAGCATTTCTAATGGGGCCACGGTGCTATAGCAGATAGAGAGCATGTTAAACTTCACGCTCTTGCAATCACAGGCAAGGGGTACCGCTGTGGCAGAGTGGATAGACGTAGCCTCAGGCATGTCTCAAGAGAGGAGTCCGCCACGCCGCCATGACATAGCCTTGGGCAGATGCCTCCTTACAGCAACGCCCACCATGACATAGCTTGGAGCTACGGGACTTTGCGAGTTTTTTGACATTTTGACGGAGCCATGGTGACGTAGTCGATAGAATGCATTTTAAAATTCATGCTCTTGCAATTACAGGGAGGGGTGAAATGGTGGCAGAGTTGATAGACGCAGCCTCAGGGGGCTCCCATCAGAGACGCTCGCCACGACACCATGACATAGCCTCGGACTGACGTGTCCCTTCAAAAACGCCCATAACTGCAGGCCAAGCGTGATTTTGGGAAATATGTTACAAATATTGTNCCATGACATAGCCTCGGACTGACGTGTCCCTTCAAAAACGCCCATAACTGCAGGCCAAGCGTGATTTTGGGAAATATGTTACAAATATTGTTATGCCCCCAGGCATCGTCCTCGAGAAATGGCTTGGGCAAGAAGTATTTCAAAAAACTTGTTTTCCGTTATATAGCCCCAGGTCCTTGGGCGGCGTCCTCAAGAAATAGCTTGGATAAGAAGTATTTCAAAAACTTTATTTTCCATTATATAGCCCCAGGCTCTGGCAGTGTCCATTAATCGTAGCCAGGCGGTGTGAGCGAAAAACAAAAAACGTGCTGTACGCTCAGTCAGCACCCAAAAGAAGTCATGCACATACTTACTTACACGTGCACGCGCGTCCACTTCTAATACCAAAGTGGCAGGCCACATCACACCCCTCCGATTTACACACGCATCACCTACCTGATGCAGCGTTGTCCTCCCTCTTACCATCTGCATGGCAAAACCACACAGATTGGTCCTGGGTTTGGAACCAGGCAGTACACCATTCCTATAACACTATCAAGGCTGTGCGCAACCACCGNAAAAAAAAAATTCACGAACACACTTTCATACACCAGACCCCGTCTGTTGTCGGTCTTGCTCCCACGACGGTTAACGAGATACTAACTGATATAATGGTTAGTCTATACGATTTTGTAGCTGGTAACGTAGCGGATAGACAACACTTACCTAACCCCAGGCAACAGGTGTTTTTTCCACCGCGATAGTTCCAGGCAACCGGTGATTTTTTTCCAAACTAGATGTGTCGAGAAATACGTTTTTACCGAGGTGACACACACACACTCTTTAGCGAGAGTTTCGGAAATGTACATATAAATGATTATTATTATTACTAATATTTAGCTACAGCTTGGCTGTGCACGACGCCGGGGACTCGCCGAGAAACACGTTTTACTCAACATCGCCCCAGCACGATGGGAGTTTCGGAAATATTAAAAAATAATATGTAAAGTAGTATGAATATTAGATTTGCAACAGCCAGGCAGTGCGCGACTCCTCCCGAGAAATACGTTTTACATATGCTGTACACTCACGAAGTCACTCAGTATGTAAAAAAAAAATTCTGCACATACTTAAATACAGACACGTACAGCAGAACCTGTCCGTTGTCGGTCTTGCTCCCAAGACTCTTAACGAGATACTAACTGATGTAATGCTTAGAAAGGCGTTTGACGCACACCCCAACCAGCGAGAGTTCCGGAAATAATTAAACTATTTAAAGTGTTATTATTTTTTGCTTCAGCCAGGCAGTGCAGGGCTTCGACGACCCCCCGAGAAATTCGTTTATACATATGCTGCAATTACCCTTCATAATGTGACTCCTTTTTCAGCAATAGGAGATTAAGGGATTTTACCTATCAAATTGACATTTAAGTCCTTCCTACGAGATGATATAATTCACGCTCTTGCATGCCAAGCCGAGAGGGTTATCTCAGAGTCTTCCCAAATTCGATTATAATTTAAGTTCTTCCTAATAGATTATATACATCGCATGCTTGCATTCCAAGCCAGGAGAGTTATCTCAGAGTCTTCCCAAGATATGAGCGAGGGTTATCTCAGAGATGTCCCAACCAACAATGATAAAGGAGCTTAACATGTTATGCGAGGCTCTCAAAAGTGTCTCAATACTGTTATGTATGCCGTTACTGTAAGAAGACTTGTTCTCAAAGCTAACATTCTCGCCGACACATGACTGGTTGCTTACAAAAATACGAAATGTGTTATATTATCATGTGAAAAGTGCAAATAATATTTGCGAAGATGCGATAGCTTAAAAAAAGGCATATTGCAACATGTAAAGCTCTCCTTCCTACACATATCAATCAGTATTTGCTGAGATTAAAGCAAAACTTTTGATGGAAAGATATCTACGAAAGGAAAATTCAATCCATCATCATCATCATTAAAGGCCATGCACACTACTATGAAAACAATGGCGGGAACAGTCACGTCACTACTGTAATATATCATTTCCATATGCCTACAATGCGAAGAGACGTATAAAGCATAAATGTNATATATCATTTCCATATGCCTACAATGCGAAGAGACGTATAAAGCATAAATGTAAGCTATCGATGTAATAAATTAAGAACACCACTGTACATAAAGGAGCCTAACATGTTATGCCAGTCTCTCGCCGGCCTAACATAAAGGATGCCATTGCACACAACTATAAAGAAGCCAAACATGTTTCTAAAGCGTCTCGCCACTAACAAAGCTGACATAAAGGTTACCGTCGCGCATAATGTTAAAGGGGCTCTAACATGTTACGCCGCTATCACAGGTTCAAACTCAATAGAAAGTCCGCTATAAACAATTATCACAGAATCATTTAAGCCCTACAATCATAGTTGCTCATAATTTCCGAACTGTTTAAGATACAGACGCCAAATTCATAACATCTTTCCCGACAACGAAAATTATCGCACAGTTATTTATATCCTATAAGTTAAAAAATTATCACAGATTCAGTTACACTCTATACACATAGTTGCGTCTAATTTCCGTCAAATCATGCAAACCAAGCTTGACTGAGTATAGTAACTTACAACAAGGGGAAAAAAAATCCCGATTCATTACTAGATATTCAGAACATATATATGTATATATTCCGAATATATATTTATTAAACATAATTTACAGGCAAATACTAGGTCCCCGACTGACCGACATTTAATTTATAGATAAATATAAGGTGCCCTTTTTCTAATACATTTTGGAAAAATCACGCATCGAGCTATGGGCGTTGTCGTGGTAAAACAAATTTCTCGGTGACGTAGGCACAGCCTGGTCGACTCCCCGAGAAATTCGTTTTTACATATGCTGTACGCTCACAACGATCAGGCAGTACTCAAATAAAATTCGCGCACGAACGCAACACACCCATGCATCACTTACCTTCACCGAGAAGATGCGTCGTCACCCTTCCTCTTATCCACCACATGCAATAAGCATTTGGGCGGGTCCCGGACTTGGGACCGGGAAGTAAACTATTCCTATGATGTTACCAATATATCCTTGGTAACGTCACAAGTATGGTGTACAGGTGGGTTACAACGAAGCATCTTGAAGAAAACTAGACGAACAAAAAACGGAAAAAAAAAAAAAAAAAAAAAAAAAAAAAAGAGTAGTGAAAATAGTCGCCGTAATGAACATGGATGCTGGGAAAATCCATATGCTGAGAATGTGAGAACCATCGCAAAAAGTTTACCCGGACATATAATCTGCGCGCGCACACAGCGCTAAATGTAATGGAACCAGCGCTACACCTCCGGCGAACAGCGAACAGACCTCGAATCACAGCCAGAGTCCATACCAGCCAGCATTACTTCTACTGAGGGACGATCTAGGCGGACGAGGTCCGTCGTCGACGGCAAGTGTAATGCTTGAGGATTCGTTTAGGCAGAGAGAGCATTACGAAGTATCATGAAAATATATGTGGCAGAGAATAACTCGAGTGAAGATGTTGATGATATTTGCAGATACCTTGAACAAATAAAGGAGAATATTATTGGGCAGCTGGAGCAAGAGATCAGGAATCTATCAAATTCAATATTTTCCTCGAGTGTATTTATTGCAAGCCGGAACCCAACGATGTCGAGACAGATCATCGGGCGATCAAGACAAACAACTCCCCTCTCTACGATGTTGTTGACGATGTTGCATCGGCAGCCATTGTGAAGATATGTCAGGAGGAAGAAATACATGGGACAAGGGCAGTGGCTGGTCCCTCACATCTGTGAGACGAGTCCAGATACGCGTAAACAAGCTCGACCCATTAAAAACGTTCCTCCTACATCGTATTGCCTGCAAAGCCAAGACAGCTATTATTAATCCATGTAACCAAGACCGGCATTGCTTCAAATGGGCCCTTAGCACGATATGTAAAGGGTAGGAAACAACCAGCGACCTGGAGGTGCGATTCAACTTCAGTGGGATAGACTTCCCCACTTCTCTACACCTGATATCAACATTTGAGAAGACCAATCCTGACACGAGCATTAATGTTTATGCTCTCGATGAACATCAGAAGGTGGTACGGGTGTCGAAAGAAGAACTGGCTGAGCACTTTGAACTGCTACTTCTGATGACTAAAAACAAGAATTCACATTAATGTCTCATATCCAATTTCTTAAGACTTCTAAGTAACCGGGCATCAACATACAACCAATTTCTGCAGGAGATGCCTCAAGGAATACGATGATCTTCTACGAGTGACGGGGCTGACTGGTGCTACGACGCTGGCTGCCGGAATGAATTGATAGTGCAATTACACTCATGGTGCAATCCATCCCAGCGATCTGTAAACATGCAACCACTCTGTAGTGCGGGCCTACTACGTATAATGGATATGCTATGCGATGCTGCCGAGGAAGGAGACAACGATAATGATGACATATCTCTCTCTTGCAATGATGTATAAATGAGGATCTTGGTAGGACATGCAACGTAATGCTGACATTGGCGGCCAGGGGAGATATCATACAGGAAAAAAAAGGTACTAGGATAGTTCGCAAAATGTGTGGGTATATATATGTACAAACGAATTTCTCAGGGGAGTCGTTGAAACCCCGCAATACCTGGCTGTAGCAATCAATAATAATACTTTAAATAGCTTAACTATTTCCGAAACTCACACCAGTTGGGATGTATGCAAAACGACTTTCTAAGCATTATATCAGTTAGTATCTGGTTAAGCATCGTGGGAGCAAGACCGACAACGGATGGGGTCTGATGTATGTAAGTGTGTGCATGAATTTTTATGCATTCTGACTGACATCGTGAGCGTACAGCATATGCAAAACTCATTTCTCGGGAGGTGTCGATGTCGCGCACAGCCTGGCTGTTGCAAAACTAATAATATTAATCATACTACTTTACATATTTTTAATATTTCCGAAACTCACGTTGGGCTGGGGCGATGGTTTGTAAAACGTAGTTCTCGGTGCGTCGCGGTGGTTGCGCATAGCCTTGATAGGGTTATAGGAATGGTGTACTGCCTGGTTCCAAACCCAGGACCAATCTGTGTGGTTTTGCCATGCAGATGGTAAGAGGGAGGACAACGCTGCATCAGGTAGGTGATGCGTGTGTAAATCGGAGAATTCTCAAATACTTAGTTACATTTTTTGTTTGGAACAATGGAGAATGGCCAGGAGGGGTGTGATGTGGCCTGCTACTTTGGTCTTGGAAGTGGACGCGCGTGCACGTGTAAGTAAGTATGTGCACGACTTATTTTGGGTGCTGACTGAGCATACATCACGTTTTTTTTTCTCGAACTCTTTTAAATATACATATTTCCATCACTCTCTCCGGGGGGAGTGATGGTAAACACATTTAAACGTACTTCTCTCTCTCTCTCTCTCGAAGAGACGGGGGCCGCGCCGATGCCTGCGGGTATAACGGAATATAAACGATTATTATTTAAACACACAAGTTTTTTATATTAAATACTACAACTTCTCCCGCGTGGCCCAAGCCTATATATATGTTTTCGAAACCCTCGAGGACGCTAGTCAGAGCCTTCGGCTATAACGGAATATGAAAGATTATCAAAACATGTTTTTGAAATACTACTTCCCCCGCGTTGTCCAAGCCTATATGTGTGTTTGTGTTGTGGCATTTTTACGAAACTGACTTTTTCTCGAGGACACCGCCATGGCCTGGGGCTATAAAATGGAAAACAAAGTTTTTGAAATACTTCTTGCCCAAGCTATTTCTCGAGGACGCCGCCCAAGGACCTGTGGCTATATGACGGAAAACAAGTTTTTTGAAATACTTCTTGCCCAAGCCATTTCTCGAGGACGACGCCTGGGGGCATAACAATATTTGTAACACATTTCCCAAAATCATTCGTGGCCTGCAGTTATGGGCGTTTTTGAAGGGACACGTCATCCCGAGGCTATGTCATGGTGTCGTGGCGGGCGTCTCTCTTGGGACATGTCTGAGGCTACGTCTGTCCACTCTTCCACCGTAGCACCACTCCCCTGTGATTGAAAGAGCATGAAGTTTAACATGCGCTCTATCCACTATGACACCACGGCCCCAGTTTAAATATCAAAAACTCGCAAAGTTCTGTAGCCCCAGGCTATGTCATGGCTGGCATTGCTGTATGGAACCGCGTATAGCCCGTGGTTATGTCATGGCGGCGTGGCGGGCTCCTCTCTTCGGACATGCCTAATGCTACGTCTGTCCACTCTTCCACCGTGGCACCCCTCCCTTGTGATTGCAAGAGCGTGGAGTTTAACATGCGCTCTATCCATTACATCACCGCAGCTCCATTATAAATGCTATAAACACTCGCAAAGTCCCATAGCCTCAGGCTATGGGCGCCCCTGTTGGGCCACATCAGCCCGAGGCTATGTCATGGTGGTGCGGTGGGCTCCTCTCTTGGGACACGCCTTAGGATATTTCATAACGTCTGGGTGTTGTCTTAGGGACACACAGCCTGAGGCTATGTAGGAAAAGCAATATGGCTGCCTGGGAATATTCGAAAAAAAATAATTTTTTTGGACCTTTTGAAATACAATTTTTTTAAACTTTTGAAATATTTAATACATTTTAAAACTTCTAAAATATTTAATACATTTTTAAACTTTTTAAATATTTAATACATTTTTAAACTTTTTAAATATTTAATACATTTTTAAACTTTTTAAATATTGAGAATTTTTGAAGTATTTGAAACTTTTGAAAATTCTTGGAGACATAAATTTTAAAAGAATAAAATTTTGAAAACAAAATGGCCGCTGTCACAATGGAATGTGAGGGCAGGAAGTTTCGTACTGGCTGCCAAGATGGCCACCGTAGAAGTGGAATGCAAGAGCATGATGTTTACCATTTACTTGGTAAGCTTCTGGCTCCCTGACTCCCGTGCAAAGCGCTGTATTTGAACGCCTTATTTATAACTTCTGTTACGTATTTGGTTCTCCAGTGAGTCGTGCTTCAATATTAATGCATGATGGTCACAGCAATGTTAGGCGCCACAGTGGGCAACACAACGCCCTTGAAATGATTCGTGAACGCCATACGTATTGGACAACAGGAGATAGTTACGGGGTGTTATCAGTTCTTATTTCTGGTCATGTCTCATGGTGATCGAAGGCAAGGAGACAGCACAGTGTATGCCAATATAGCTCTGCGGCCCCATTTTCTACCACTTTTGCAAAGCATAACCAACGCTGTCATGCAGCAAGGTAATGATCGTTCCCATACATCTTGCATAACCCAACAGGCTCTACAATATGTAGACACCATTCCTTGACCTGTCAGGTCTCCAGATTTGACCTGTATTGAACACGTATGGGAGATGATGAGGCGAAGTTTGCAGCACCGTTAGCCACCTGCCTGAACACCGGCTGATCTACGAGTGCAGTTGAAGGAAGTATGGAGGCATGTGCCCCAGGACATTATCCGCCACCTGTTTGATTGAGTGCCTATCGAGACTCAATTCTCAGAAGAGTACTGGCACAAACACAACAGCAAAGGCTGCGCCATTTGTAGGAACTCGCTTACGTTTAACAATGTTTTTTTTACACCTTGTATTCTCTTTCAGGGAATAGTTTTGGTTTTCATGGAAAGCAGCTTGTTTTATTTTCCAGCACCAAGGTTTCTTAATTGCCTATTTCTATGTAAAAGCAAGGTTAGATAATATTTTATCACTGCTTATGTAATTTTGTTTGTTTAACTAGGAATGTTCAAGATTTCGTTACTTTGTCACTTTGAAATTTATCGGTGACCAGTTACTCCGATCAGATTAGGCTGTTGTGCCAACTGGATGAAATAGCTTTAGTAAAATAATAGGAATGGCAAATGTTATAATGAAATATCCTGTATTCTGTTTGTAAATTTCATATTTAAATTATCCTCTGTCAATGTAATTTTATAAAGTATACATAGTATTAAAGTAAAATATCGCAAATGAAAAGGATAGTATCACTGGTTTTGTGTCAAGTGACTTGATATCTGCGATAGTCACTGGCATTTTCTGAATACATGCTAAAGCTTTCTTCTTGATTGCTACACGTTATAGAGTTACATAAATTTTGTTGGCTCCGGCTATTATATTTAATGAAGTGATCTTCTGATATTATCGCCTTGAGAGAGTGTTTCTTGTCGTGCGGTTTTATTGTTGCCTTAGTAATACGTAATTTTGTTTTTGTCTCTTTTTTTGCGTAAATTTATGTTATTACAGCGGTCGACCTGTTGGGTTGGAAAATGGTGTGTTGAGGCCATTTCAAGACCTTGCTCCTGAGTAGTGGCAAATCTTTTTGAAGTCGCATTGAGTCTTATTGAGACCGACTTAATGATAATGTAGTAACACCGATGCTGGCGTTGGCAACATCTCAGGAAAGTCCAGATTTCGTTCCAACATTTTCGGCATGCACATGAATCTTTGAAAAATACAGCATTCTAGTCACCGTGTATTAATAAACTTACTTTTGGACTGAATAAATCATAATAAAAAAAATTAAAGAATAGAAATTCAATTTTTTTTAACTCGGCAAATTTATTAATTACGAATTTGTTTTGCGGGATCAGGAAAAATTTAACAATTTCTGTCATAGAAAATGTTATTTTTTTACAACTGTTTGTTGTTGAAGTACCTAGGATATTATATTTCAAACCTTTGTTACTGTAGTTACACAATTAAAATATCCTATTATTGTTATATGTTAATTCACTTCCGTTAAAACTAATTTTGAATGTAATTTCTACTTTATTTATAAACCACCTTGCTGTTTTACTCTAAATCAGATTTTGCTTTATTGCTGTGTATAAAATTTTTTTTATGCATGTGTAAGGGTGCCGAAGTAAGCATTTTGGCTCAGCATCTTTTTTTCTCCATTTTATATTTGGGTCACATTTACACATCCAGATCCTTCGGAGCTTCTTCTCCTCCGCATCCCCTGAATGCTATTAGGCTTGGCGGAGCACTGAACACAGGTATCCCACAGGTATTTGGAGTTTCTGCGCCAGGGTCATTTATGAGAGGTTAAGCGAGGCACAACTGGTAGCAGTAGCTCGTAGTTGTTACGAGAGTGTACCTTTCTTGCTTACCTTTGTTTGTGCATGTTGTGTGACTTTCCTTTATTTTATACCTTTTGTTTTTAGGCTTTTGGTGTCGGTGACGCAGGCATACAAACTGCATGCTATGAGGTTAAGTTTAACATAAGATATTTTAAGTGTTCTNTTTTGGTGTCGGTGACGCAGGCATACAAACTGCATGCTATGAGGTTAAGTTTAACATAAGATATTTTAAGTGTTCTTTTAGTGTTATTTTGTCAGTTGTTATTTTGTATTGTTTGCCATGCCAGTTATTGTGCCAGACCATCTCGTCAAAGACGAGTGTCAATAGGAGTGTATTATTAGAGGTGTTCAACCTCCTGATATCACTGCTATTTCATTTAGGAGCACTTTGCGTTCTACTATTAATACTGACACTCGTATTGATTTAAATAATTTATCTCATATAAATGTTGAGTCTGAATACCGCACATGTGCTTCAAAAATAACTTCCCTCCAGGCAAGTTTAACAAAATTCACGATGACTCCAGTCCTTCATTCTATTATAGACTTAAATAAAGGCTCACCCATTTGTGAAAGCAAGCCCAAAATTTGTTAACAAAATGTTCTGACTAGTATTCAGAAATTCAGGGTCAGTCCCTGAACAGTTATGCTGCTCAGGCGCAATACCTCTTTGAGGCTGTTGATCGTATTGAAGTCGATGAAGCCCAGAAGCATTTACCTAATATTCAAACATTTATGGTTTCTGAACAATTTGCTGCTCTTAGTCTCAGTACTGTGTCCACCACCTTTCCATTTTATATACTCACCCAATTTAACCCAGTTGGTAACCCTTCCATTTCCCTCGCAGTGTCTCACATACCTCCATCCTCTATTTCCCATCATATAAGAATCTTATCAGCTGTCCCACAAGCTAATACAGTTTTCACCACCATGCTGCTAATGTCAGCTGCTGTAGGGCCATCTCGGCGAAATTAAATGTCACCGCTGTTCGGTAAAATTACCCATACACTTGAAAGAANCTGTTCGGTAAAATTACCCATACACTTGAAAGAATATCGTTTGAATTCCCAGCCACCGATGGTTTGCAGGTGCCCAAACTCTTAGAATTTCTGAAACTTATTGTAAAACACATCAAAGTAGAATGAAGCCCGAGACCCAGTTGTTGGAAATCATATACCATTTCACACAGGGAGCTGGGAGTGAAAGTATTAGAGTAGCTATTTCGCAACATGCTACATTTGATGCTTATAATGCAGACACCCTTCGCTATTTTATTTCGTCCAGATTACTTACACAATTACAGTTGAAATTGTTTAACCGGAACAAGAGGCTAATGTTAGTAGCATCAAAGAGGTTGGTGTAGTTTTGCACTTGTCTTTGTCTGAGAGCGACCTTGTTAATACCATTTTGGAAGGTACCTCGAGAGTGATCCCGTTTGGTTTTTGTTGGTAAACCTAACTCATCTGTGGAATTAGACATGGTTTGCATCCATTCGAAAAATATTTGGTATGCTGACCAGAAACATGAAACATATTTTGGACAAGACAGATTCTCAACGAAGTCAGGGTCTAACTCTGATAAGAAAGGCAAAACCAGTGAACCAGACATCAGTTCAGTAGATTCAGACACTTCATCCTCCAAATTATCTTATGATACCAGTAGCACTACTAAAGGTTCATCCAAATCTTATAGTAATCCTACGTGCAATTATTGCAAGGAACCTGGCCACATTATTGCAAAATAGGCCAAAAACCAGACCCACAGGGACGAAATGTGAGCATTCATTCTCACTAAGCTGGTAACTGTGCCAATTCTCACTACAGTTCTCACCTAGTAAAAATGGTAAATCTTGTCATCGTTTTCAATATATTGTTTTTCCTTATGACCCCTGTGATGTGAAAAATTAATATAGGAAATTTCAAGTAAATTTCTCAAATGTAGTTGGTGTACAAAGGATTACTACTCCTTGTGTTGAGGTAAATTTGCGACCATTATCTGTTAGTAGTCTCAAGATCTGCGCGCACTATTATTTCAGGAAAACTTTTTGAGCAGTTGATAAATTTAAAATTGGTAAAATCTGTTAAAGCTTGTGAAATTCAGTGTTACACAGCTTCCAGTGAAGCTGTACCTATTTTGTGCTGTTCAACTCTCATATTAAAGATTGGGCGTTTCCCTTGTATGCAAAAATTCTTAGTTTCAAAAAATCTATGTGTGTCATTTATTTTAGGAGCTGATTTCATGGCATGAATGGGACTTTATTGGAAATTCAAGCACAACACATTTTCTTTAAATTTCCTCTAGTGGACAAAATTATTATTGCCAATAGTGAACAAAGTCTACTACTCGCGTTTGAGATAAGTGCTGAATCACAGCCCACGGTTGACACAAATGAACTTTTGGACTCAACACTAGATGCTGCTATGAAGAAAATTTGTGAAAAACATTTGAAAGTTCTCACATTAGAATTAGATATTATTTATTTGTTTGAGTATGATATTAAATTTGTGTACAACGATTATGTCGCAATCCATCCATACAGATAAGCCCCACCTAAAATGAAAATATTAAGAAAACAGGCACAGGAATGGTTAGATAAAGGAGTTATTGAACCCTAGACATCACAGAATGCACGTCCAGCTTTTTTGGTCTCAAAACCTGACAGTAAGCACAAAATGGTCATTGATTACCGCAAAGTTAATAAAAAAATGGAAATTGTGTCTGTTCCTCTTCTTTATGACCTTAATTTGGCATTCATATTTGGTAAATCCAAGTATTCACTACTATTGATCTACATTTTGTGTATCACCAAATTACATTGTCAAAACAGTCCAAACCAATCACCAGTTTATGGGCCCCTGGAATGTTTATCAGTTTTCCTGTGTCCCATTTAACTTGGCCACAGTTGCTGAAGTGTTGACGTGTCTTTTAGACAAAATTGTCTATGAAGTGAAATTTAATTATAAAAACAAGTATATGGATGACTTTGTGATATATACTGAGTCATTTGAAAAAATAATTAGCTAACCTTAAATAAATTCTGTCACGTTTGGGAAAGACAGGTTTAACTGATAACCATAATAAAGTTAAGTTTGATGTCCAGGAAATCTGCTTTCTGGGCGATAGGATTTCGTCAGATGGATTTTCCATTGACGCCGAGTGGATTGGATAAATTAGAAATTTTCTGCCGCAACGGGAGGTTAAAGCTATTTCCCGTTTGATTGTAATGGTCCAGTTTTTTTGGGAAATTCATTCCCAAACTCATTGAAAAGGTTTCTCCATTTAACATGCTACTTAAGAAATCAGTGAAAATTTTGTGGGGTGAGGAACTGCAGAAAGATATTGACGCGTTCAATAACGACCTTATGCACCCATTGGTTCTGCAGATGACAGATTTATCTGAAGAATTCACCATGCATACTGATACTTCGATTTCAGCTGAAGGAGCTGTCGTGTGTCAGGAGATAGATGGGATTCGCCAACCTATTGCTCTTGCATCTCGCACTCTCACACCCCAGGAGAAAAGGCCCACTATTTAGGAATTGGAAATCCCAGTGGTTGATTTTGGTATCGAAAAGATTTGGCAATATTTAGAACATGCATAATTCCTCCTAGAAACAGATAAGCAGGCGTTGTCGTTGATTTTGGCTCATCCATGGCAATTTGGCAAAATTGAACTCTAGATCATTAGGATTTCATCATTGAAATTTAGGGTGCAACGTTGTAAGGAATCACATAATATAGTAGCTGATGCTCTCTCTTGCATGCTCGATGTTCTCAAAGTTAGTGACTACTCATATGTTCTTCAAAATTGGTATGTGTTAGTGGAGTTTCTTTTGGCATTTACATATATTAAGGAGCATTAGGAAAAGGGTGAAATAATAAATGAAGTTATTACAAAATTAAAATCTAGCTTTGAACAAAAACCATATTATCTAGGCAAAGATATTTTATATCGCATATTCCGTGATAATATAAAACATGTTGTGTTGTCTATTTATAAAAAACCAATGGTTTTCGATTATATTGATTGATCGCCCATTTAGGCACACAAAACTATTCAGCAAATTCGAAAAGATCTTATGTGGAAACGCGTGGATGCTGAAATTTCAGAAAGAGTTAAATGGTGCAAATTGTGTGCTTTGAGCAAGCCTATTCAAAACTCACACCTAGATATTCTTTCTTTAGACATGGCTGGAAAATATATGCAAAAACGTTTTTGCTGATATTGTTGGTCCTTTTCCAAGAAGTAAGACAGGTTATTTTGTGTATATGCATTTCCTATATTTGTGTGGTTGACTATTATGAGAAAGGTTGATGCTAAATCCACTGTCCATGCTCTACAAGACCGTGTATTTTAAAATTTTCTCTTTCATCATCAATTGTGTCTGATAATGGTACCCAATTCATTTCAAAAATTTTTCGTGACATGTGTTTTACGTATGGCATTTGACATACTAACTTGTCTCTATATAATCCACCACCTTCGTATGTGGAGCGTTTAAACTGAAATCTCCGCTCAGCTCTCATTGCTTTTCGTGCGGTGTAACATTGAGATTGGNCTGGAAAATATATGCAAAAACGTTTTTGCTGATATTGTTGGTCCTTTTCCAAGAAGTAAGACAGGTTATTTTGTGTATATGCATTTCCTATATTTGTGTGGTTGACTATTATGAGAAAGGTTGATGCTAAATCCACTGTCCATGCTCTACAAGACCGTGTATTTTAAAATTTTCTCTTTCATCATCAATTGTGTCTGATAATGGTACCCAATTCATTTCAAAAATTTTTCGTGACATGTGTTTTACGTATGGCATTTGACATACTAACTTGTCTCTATATAATCCACCACCTTCGTATGTGGAGCGTTTAAACTGAAATCTCCGCTCAGCTCTCATTGCTTTTCGTGCGGTGTAACATTGAGATTGGCACAAAAATCTTCCTTGGTCTCATAAAACAATTCCATTTAATCTGGTTTTAATTTACCTGCCCAATAATTTTGTGTCCATTTTGTGGCACTTAAATGATTTGCCAGATGATCCTAAGGTCATCCATAAGGTCTGGACAGCTGTCCTTAAAAATTTAAAATGTGCTCATTTCAAGAGCCATATCAGATATGACAAACATTGGATTAACAATACATTTCGTGTAGGTGATCTAGTTTTGTGTAAAGCTCATCCTATTAGCAGAGCATTTGACGAGTAAATGGCTTAACTTACTTATCATTGAACTTGTTCTTACCAAATCCAACGTTTTGTAACGCCAGTCACTGCTAGCCTTGCCAACCCCAGTTCAGCAACATAAATTAGAAGAGCTCATGTGTCTCACCTAAAATGTTTCATTCTGCTCTTTCCAAATCGAACTTGTGTTCTACAGTCTAGGAGCTGCAGGCCATAGCTGTAGGTGGTTTTCAAAAAGTTTTCTTTTTTATTGGGTTGGCCAGCCGCTAATCTTCTTGACTTTGACTTGGTTCAGACAGTGAACTGATCACCCACTGGTCCAAACCTTCTCAATGTCCGTTCTTTTTGCGCGCGTATAGTAATAAAAAAATTTGCGGTAATAGGTTAATAGAAGAGAGTAAATTTTGTGTGTGTATTAAATTAAGAATTGGGTTGTTATTGTAAAATATTTTACCTACGTTGGAATTTTGAATTCATATTTGCAATGACTGATAATACAAGATTTGTTTTGGGGTTTCATTCAAAAGTGAATAATTTTAAGTTTCAAAATATGTTCCACTCTTGTATTGGGTTGTTTATGGGTTGTGGCAGTAGCTCAGAGACAATCCTTTGTAATATTTTCCTTGGGGATAACTTGTAGGAAATTTTTTTTTCTGGTTGAATTTAAATTCTTGATTATACTCTCCATGAGTGTATCGTGTTGTCGGATTTAGTGTGGTATTTCCACTGAGGCATCATGTTCCTCCTCTGCATCGCAGTTCTGGCTGTGGCCAACTTCGCGGAATTAACAGTCATCGTCACAGCGCTGGATTCCGGTGTAGTCTTTGAACGTGAAGGTGATGTCTTGTATTCTGACAATAATTACTGCTGAAGTTTGATTTGGTTTCCTTGCCAAATGAGTGTTCAGAACTTGAAAACATGATAAATATAGTTGTGTTAGTGCGTGAGAACTATAACAAGCATTCTCCTGAAAATTGTTCATTTGACCAAAATTTTAATTTAACTGCGGTACAATTAGGAATTAATTTTATTTATTTAAAGCCCGAAACTGAAACCTTAACTTTATTATTGTAATACAGATCGAAGCGTGCACTAATTGGTCTTGAAGGAAAGATTTTGAAGACAGTATTTGACACTTTAGATACTGACCGTTCAACCCTTCTGGAAAATCGTCTGAACTCTCTGGAAAACACACAGGATGACATGTGACTGATTCAATTATTCTAATAAAATATTTGGAAGACAGAATTATAAATTACACTTGGTATATCAAATTTTTAGGTGAGTTGTATTTGGATCATAATAATACTTTGTATCGTAACCTCTCTTTTGCGTTACATCACACCCCTGATGAGAAGAGCATATTGAGTTTCAGGAATGTTTTTAATGGAATGCTACTGCGTGTCAGTGAAGCTCTAACTAATACCAGATTGGAAATAGTTTATTTGCATTATGCCATTGAAACTAGTGTACAGGACAAGTTAGGTACAACCTTTTTAAGAGCTGATTCATCCTTAAACATTCCAAAACACATTCAACAAATTATTTATTTTCTGCTTTACATAAGAGCACCAGTTGTACATGAAAATTTATAAATGTTTTACGGTCTAAGTAATGTTCAGAAAATGATCTACAATACATCTTTTAATGTTATTATTATTGTTCCCTTTGTCAATAAGAATAAATGGTTTGAAAGATACGGTCTCCCCGTTACATTTATGAATTATTATTTAAGCAGATAACTTTTGCCCAATGTTCAGAAATATTAGATTGTTAGTTTGGATCGTAGGCATTTCGCTGCTGTTAACCTTTATTCTCATGTGTGATGCAACACTCATGGCATTACTTTGTGCCCTGCTTTTTTAACTCTCTTTGGATGTACTCGAAGGCAATTGTAAACTGAACCTTTTTACGGGAAAATCATATATCGAGTATTGTGACAAATCTTTTATCAGTTTAAAACTTCCCTTTTTACATAAAACGTATTCTCTTTTGTTATGTGCTTGTAATGTTACCCCTTATGTTTTTTTTTATTGTGCAAGTCTTCTACTGTATATTTTTCGCCTTTAAATGTTGCTTTTTCATGTCCTGGTTTGATAAACAATGCATCTCATTGTGACATAATGTGTATTTTATTCAAAAAATTAGTTCTGTGAATTCTACTATTCATTATGACTTATCTCTGCCTGTCTTTCACTTTCCTAAATTAGTCTTTCTCATATAAATTTTCCCCTTTCCTTAACCTTAACATGAATGGTTCCTTTGTTGAAGAATTTGACACTCTTTTGACTTTACTCCCTCAGTGAACCAACTTTAAGGATATCCCGAATCTTTTCCCTCATACTAACTACCTCCTGTCAACCTAAATATTATCTCAATTATTGTATCTTGTATTGCTGTTTTTGGTTTCCTGATTGTTACGTATTTTAGTTTGAAATCTAAATTCTGTGCCAAGGCGAGTTCCTCAACTTCTGACCGGCCTGTTCTAGTGTCAGAAGGATGTGTTATGGTTCCTTTGCGTAAAACATCATTATATACTGATGTGATAAAATTTTTTTTGGGTTAGGTAAATTTTTTTAAACCTTAATTTGTCAATTTTAGTGTGTGTGAGTTTGTCGGTGTTTGCCACACCTTGAACCCCGTGGTCTCGTTTAAGGGAGGGTGTGTGTGCTATTTGTAGGCACTCGCTTACATTTAACCATTTTTTGTTAACCTTGAAATCNCTCGTTTAAGGGAGGGTGTGTGTGCTATTTGTAGGCACTCGCTTACATTTAACCATTTTTTGTTAACCTTGAAATCTCTTTCATGGAATAGTTTGGGTTTTCACGGCAAAGCCGCTTGTTTTCCCTTTCCAGCACCTAGCTTTTTATTGACTTCTTTCTATGTGGAAGCAATGTTAGAAAATGTTTTTGTCACTTTTCCTGTATTATTGTTTAATTAACAAGAATTGTTCAAAATATTTCGTTACTTTGTCATTTTGAAATTTATCAGTGACCAGTTACTCTGATTAAATTAAGCTGTTATGTCAATCGGTTGAAATAACTTTAGTAAAATAATAGTAATATTAAATTTTATGTTGCAATATTGTGTATTCGGTTTGTAAATTTCATATTTAAATTCGTCTCTGTCAATGTAATTTTATAAAGTATTTACGATATTAATGTAAAATATTGCATAATTAAAAGGATAGTTTCACCGGTTTTGTGTTAAGTGACTTGAAATCTGTGGTAGACACTGGTATCTTTCGGGAAGACACTCTACAGCATTATTCTTGATTCCTATCCGCCATGTTAACTTTGGCTGTTAANACACTGGTATCTTTCGGGAAGACACTCTACAGCATTATTCTTGATTCCTATCCGCCATGTTAACTTTGGCTGTTAACTAGTTTTAAGGAAGTGATATTTTGAGTTTTACCGTCTTCGGCGTGTGATTATTTACCTTCTTTGATCGTCATCGTTTAGTAGTGTGTAATTTTTTGTTCGTGCCTCCATATTTTTGCGTAAATTTCTGCTACTACAGCAGTCGACCTGTTGGGTCGAAAAAAAAAAACGGTTTTGAGGCCATTTTACTATCTTGCTGCCGAGGCGTGGCAAATCTTTTTGAAGTCGCCTTGTGTCTTATTGAGGACGACTTAATGATAATGCAGTAACACCGATGCTTCCGTTGGCAAGGGAGATGTCTCTAAGATAAGCAACATCTCAGGAAAGTGCAGCCTTTGTTCCACCATTTTCGGCATGAGCATGAATTTTTGCATCATGAAGAAGAAAAGAATCTAACCACAAGATTTTTTCTACGGTTAGGCATATTTTGTAATTCTGAATTCTAATATGTTTTTGCGGGATTTTGAAAAGTTAACAATAATTTCTTTCTTAAAAAATGTTGTTTTTATAACAACAGTTTGTTGTTGTTGAATTACTTAATATATTATATATCTAACCTAAGTTAATGTTGCTAAACACGTAAAATATTTTTTTTTGTTAAATGTTAATTAACTTCCATTAAAACTCATTTTCGCCACACGAAAATAAGTTCTACTTTCTTTATCAACCAGCTTGCTTTTTACTGTATATCACATTTTGCTTTATTGCTTGTATGTAATTATTTGTATTATGCATGTACACTACCAGATACTTCGTAGCTTCCCCTCCAGTAACTCTCGTGAATGATCTTAGACTGCGGAGCACTGAACACCGGTATCCCACTGTGTTTGGTGTTTCTGCGCGAGTCATTTATGAGAGGTTAGGCGCAGAACAAGTCAACAAATGCACCTTTCACGGTGCTGTCGATTACGAGTGGCCACAGAGGAAGCATGGCAGTATAAGTCTTCCGCGTATATTGACACTGGCATCGATTCATCGTATAAGACTTCAACTCGACAAAACAATCGAACAGGACAGAAATATGGGTAACGATATGTTATGCGTAAACGCACACTACCGGGATATTGTCTTTCTATTCACCGCCCGGAGTTGTAAGTGTGTAGTTGTCTGCTGGTTCCGTAGTCAGAAACATGTCTACCAAACCAAGTCGTTCTGTTCTTACGATAGTTAGAAAATTTTATTCGGCGACAGTGACTCAATTAGTGGAAAAATGTCCACGATGTTAAAAGTACACACCTACATTCCGAACTTGCCAATCTTGCTAAAACGTATTACTTTTACGGCGTTCGTAATATTTTACTTCACACAGATATGCAGTTGGTACAGTCTCTAGTTAGATGTGTGGTACATGCTTCCTTGCCACCGAACAACATCAGACTGGAAGAAAAGCTGGTAAAAATTTCGTATTTGCTTTGAAATAAATCGCGACATGTAATGTCCTGTCCAATCTGATGACATGAAACCACATAATACAATCGGAATGTGTGCTGTAATCATCGGATTCCGTCTAAATCGGGTTTGTATCGAATTCCGACAGTATAATTGGTTCGTGTGAGACGGGATCATGTATAATTATGGACACGTGCGGAGGACGTAGCGTCATAGAGGTCGGCCTAACCTCCCGGTGCATATTGTTAAATGTATTGCTTGCTCTGCAGCTGACATCATGGCGAGGGCGACCGTTAGTCACGTGTCCAGAACCAGTCCGGTGATTGGTAGGGGTCACTGATAGCCCATCGACATGTACAAGAACTCCTGCAGCCCTATATTATGCCATTTATCCAGTGAACATCAAATAACATTCTACAGCACAACGCTGCAACTGTCGGAGGTATGAAATCCTCTCTGGTCACGAGAAATCGTCAACAGGGAGGGGAGAACAGTTCCCTCGCTGCTTGTGCAATCTTATTTGCAGCATGGTTTGACAAACTCTCGCTGAAATTAAGGTTTGTTTGAGGTGACAGTTTAATAGTTGGTATGTCGTCAAACAACTACACAATGTTTTGTTAACTGTCAAATTCTGTTGGCCGAACACAGAGGTTTCGTCAAATCAGCTGAATATATTATTAAATGAACAAAATCTTTTTTGCTGCTCTCAAAGATTTGTTTGCTCAACGTAAGTTTTTTTGAACAATTTGACATTGGTTTGCCTATATACAAAAAGAGTTTTTTTTGGACTGGAACAAATTTTTTGGTCAGTGTGGCAGGTACAAACACCCTAAATTGGGCATCAGTTAACGCATCTTTCACAGTTACATCATGTGTAGAACCAGCGGGGGCGATGTCTACATCAGAACCAGAATCCTGCGACAAACCTTGCCGAGCTCCATATGTAGTAGATAGAAAGTTGAACGACTGTTTCAGGACTACATATGTCACCCGTATGACGCTCTGCATCATCGAGTAATTGCTACCCTGAATTCTACGGGAAGTTAAGCATCTCTTTGTACACTGCGAGAATTTCCCTGATCCTGTAGTGTAGATTCATCCATACCAAGTGTTCATGCGTGATTTTCCAACCACTACTTTCTAAATTCAAATTAGTGGAAAATCACTGATTTTCAGTGAAATTTTACTATTCGAATGAGTGAAATTAGTTCTAATTAGAATCAGTGGGAAACCACTGGTTGTTACGGTGAAATATTTTCTCCAGTTAAATAAGTGACAAATAACTGCGTCAGGTAAATTAAATAATGTTTTTACGAAATATAGCCTCTATAAAAAAACACTGATACTAATTACCTAATCATTACCAGAAATAAGCATAGTTCTCTAAGGTACTGTTTATTTTGTGCAATTTAAGGCAATATAAACAAAATTATCATACCTAGGACTTCAACCCATATTACGCCACTTGTACACCTCTTAACTTACTAATCGAAATACCAAGCCAACGTTGGACAATAAAGGGAAAAATATATCAATTGTATTTCCTTATCGAAAATGTGTAGCTTCGGTAGCATTAGGACTGTTAAAACAAATATTACGTATGACTGCATACACTTCACCACATTGCAGTTGAAATCTTCAAAATGAGCGCAATTATGATTGCGTGAAAATAAAATGAAAGATGAAAAAATGTAATGAAAATTGAATGTTCATGTTGCCTCGTAAATTGGTAATATAAAAACCAAAATCACAAAAAAATTATTTGATTGGTTTTTATTAGTTAACACGATATTTATTTTGATACAATATATTGAGCTAATCTAACAGTAAAAAAATCAAATTACTAAACAAAAATTAATGAAATGGTCGATAAATCAGTGGAAAATATCACTAAAGTAAAACTGTGATGGAAAACTGGCATTTTTCACTAATTCATCAGTTTAATTGACTGAAGTGACTGTATAAACTGTGAAAATCTCACTGATTCAGATTTAGAGTGTAGGTATTTGAAATTGGTTTTATAACTGTAGCAATAAGTTTGATGATGTTTCATTGTCACATTAAGTGTTTTCATTTTCTCTGTCCAGTAGTATACTTCTACAACATGGTAATGCTACTTTTATAGAGGATAACGCATAACTTCAACAAATTATTACGATTTATTAAATCATGAAGGTTAGTAAATACCTATAACTTACTTTAGAGACTTTGAGAATATATTCGGGAGAGAAAATGATTATTTAAAATTACTTTGTAAATCAAATTAACAAATCTGTTAAAAATGTTTCTCAAACTCATTCTTTTACCACCGGGCATATTTACTTTGTCTTCCTAAACTGTGAGCAACGTGAAGTGTTTATATATCTTCAGTTTTGCGTGTTAAGGAGCTGTAGTGACTGCAGTATATGTGCACAGAATTTGTTAACTTTGAATGCTGGCCATATTGTATGTTTTCTTTTCTGTCGTTCAAGTCGTCAAATTTTTATTACGTATGTCATTTTATAAATTTCCTGTGAAATTGCTTTACAAAGGCGGAAACGATGTGATTTTATTGCTTTGTATTATATATATTAGACAGTTAAGTTGTCATAAATCTCTGCCCTTTGGGTATGTATTGGGTCAAATTTATATTAAATTTTTATTCAAGCAATTTTTTTGGGTTTAATATAAATGCATTAAAAAAATTATTTTATCTACTCGGGAAACTGAGAAATATGTTTTAAACATACTATTGATTAATTGAAAATCACCGTAGGTTAAATTTCTTACATTAAATTTTAAAATTATAGTTCTATTTTTTAAAATATTTTTTACTTTTTCTTCCTTCTTCGTGATGAAAGACTATTGACGACGCGGCAAATTTATTCCACTTAAACTTCAAGAGGCGAGTGTAATTGCTAAGAAATAACAATTACAACAGTGCAACAGAGAATTAAATATAAAAGAAACGAAGCTTCAAATGCACATAAAACTTGTAATAAATTTATTGATGATGTGATTCTTAGAACATAATTTTGACAAGAATAATATGTCTATAAAGTTGTCAGAATCCCACAAAACTTTTCAGCTCAGTCGTACATCCGGTGTTGGTCCTCAGTCATCATCTCCATCTGAAACACATAAAGACGTAAATGTTAGGTTCTCATCTCCTCGACTCTTTGCTGGTCTAATTGTATCCGGGAAGTATTGGGTTGATAAAAATTAGTAAGTAAATCAATCTAAGCATACCAAATAATAGACAAGTATTTTTTAAGGAGAAATCCAGTATTAATGTACCTTTTACCCTAAAGCAAGAAATTTGTTTCTCTACCTAAAAGTATTTAAAAACAATATTTCATTAGATTTCATATCTCCTAACACATGCGTAGGTATTCATTTTCACGTAATGGCATTAAATAATACAGATGTGAGTATTAAAAAAGGATGTAATTATTACACTTTTTACTATAGAGTATGTTTTGCAAAGTGTAAATGCATGGCCGTGCAGTTTAAAGGAGTTTACTTACATAACTTACAATATTGGCTCAAATCCTCTATACAGCATTTAAAATTCAGTATATTTGGTAGATTTTATAAAATGTACGGTTTATTAATAAAGAAACAAATTTCATACGTTGGTGTATAAAGTTCATTAGAAGGAGTACTACTTAAAAGATTATAACCTACAAATTAAGCTTTAATCATCAGTTTATCTACGAGATACGAGTGTCTTATTTTTAATGTATAGTACGTAGTTGAATGTTTTCTGAATTTATTTTCCTTATATCATGGTGAGCGGAAATGTTACGGTTCATCATATGCAATTTCCAAAATGTATAATATAACTGTAATTAAATATTCTTCTTCGTTTACTTTTTAATTATGTATCACTAAATATGTAACTAGCAAAGTGCAAAAATGTACGCGAACACTTCTTAATAACATTATTTGTTGTAAGCAAAATATCTTCAAAGACTCCTTTATGAAGAGCCACATTGCACTACAAGCTGAAATTCTTTTCGAGCTTTAGGCGTACATGGGGCAAAAAAGCACCTATTATTTTTGTGATAAAAATTTTCTCGGAACAATATGTATCCTCCTCTAGCCATTCATAGTTATACTACTGTTAAGTGGTTGGATTGCTAATTTTCTAAGATAAGCAGAGACTTAGGAATGAAATTCGTGTGTCACAGTTGGTACTTCGGCTAGAGCGCTCTTTTCATATCAAGGTAAACCGGGTAAGATTCCCGGCGGAGTCACTCCCCAAATTTTTGTACGTGGGAATCGTGCTGGACGATGCTGCTGGTCGACGAGTTAACTCGGAGATCTCCCGTTTCTCCCGGTCTTATATTCCAGCGCTGCTCCATTCTCACCTCGCTTCACCCTCATTGGCCCCCGTTGTTAAGAGCATCTCCACTCCACTCAAAAATACAGGTGAGTCGAGAGATTAAGGTGGCTCTTAATAACGAGGTTTTGAGAGCCGACGAGTGTTACATGAGGTGCGAATGAAGCAGTGCCGGAATGCAAGAGTGGGGGACACAGGAAATCCCCGAGAAAAACCACAAACTAAAGGCATCGTCCGGCACGATTATCACTTCCAAAAATCCGGGAGTTACTCAGTCGGGGATTGAACACGTTTCGCTTTTAAGGGAGGCGAGCATTCTAACCGCTCAGCTACCGTGGCAACCTGAAAGGTAGATTATAGTACTATACACAGAAGTGACCAAAGTCATGGGATAGCAATATGCAAATATACAGATGGCAGTAGTATTGCGTACAAAATGTATAAATGTGCAGTGCATTGGTTGGGATTTCATTTGTAGTCAAGTGATTCATTTGAAATTGTTTCTGACGTGATTATGGCCGCACGACGGGAATTAATAGACTTTGAACGCGGAATGGTAGTAGGAGCTAGACGCATGGGACATTCCATTTCGGAAGTGGTTAGGGAATTCAACATTCCGAGATCCACAGTGTCAAGAGTGTGCCGAGAATACCCAATTTCAGGCATAACCTCCCACCATGGACAAAGCAGTGGCCGACCGCCTGCACTTAATGACCGAGACCAACGACGTGTGCGCTGAATTGTCAGTGTTAACATACAAGCAACACTGCGTGAAATAACCGCAGGAATCAATGTGGGACGTACGACGGACGTGTCCGTTAGGACAGCGTGGTGAACTTTGACTGTACTGTGCTATGCCAGCAGAAGACTGACTCGAGTGCCTTCACTAACAGCACGACATCGCCTGCAGCGCCTCTCCTGGGCTAGTGACCATATCGGTTGGACCCTAGACGACTGTAAAACCGTGGCTTGGTCAGATGAGTCCCGATTTCAGTTCGTAAGAGCTGATGGTAGGGTTCGAGTGTGGTGCAGACCCCACGAATCCATGGACCCAAGTTTTCAACAAGGAATTGTGCAAGCAGGTGGTGGCTCCATAATGTTGTGGGCTGTTTTTACATGGAATGGACTGGGTCCTCTGGTCCAACTGAACTGATCATTGACTGGAAAGGGTTATGTTCAGCTACTTGGAGACCACTTGCAGCCATTCATGGGCTTCATGTACCCAAACAACGATGGATGACAATGCACCATGTCACCGAGCCACAACTATTCGCGATTGGTTTGAAGAACATTCTGTACAATTCCAGCAAATGATTTGGCGAGCAAGATCGCCCGAGACGAATCCCATCGATCATTTCTGGGACATAATCGAAAAGTCATTTCATGCACGAACTCCTGGACCGGGAACACTTCCGCAATTTATGGACGTCTATAGAGGCAGCATGGCTCAATATTTCTGCCGGGGACATCCAATGACTGGTTCAGTCCATGCCACTTCGAGTTGCTGCAGTTCGCCGGGCAAAAGGAGGTCCGGCACGATATTAGGTGGTATACCATGACTTTTGTCGCCCCAGTGTATACATATAGTACATTTTCATGGAACCAACAGATATTGGTCAGCTGTAACTGGCAATCTGGATTGTTAGTCACAATCAAGGTACCGTCTCAGTTCCTGCCTAAACTTCGAAAGCCAAGTTCCTTGCTCTCTAGCGGTCAAATCACTGCCATAAATATCAGAGGCATTACTCAGCTACTGCCCGAAGATTCATTTAGTGCATGGCCGGAAATATTACAAATAATTTTAAGCGCTGATGTTTTCAGCGATTTTAGGCCTCGGTATGACAACCATTACCTTTGGCCGAGGTGCAAAATTGGTGACTTATGTAGCTTGTTTTCCGTTAAGTAAGCATATTTAATAAACAATCTTGAATAATTTTATTTTGCCCCTAAAGAATACATTATAATAGACATATTGTCTGATATTACTCTCGGTTAAGTTGACGTCATTAAGTTTGTAGTACAATATCTTTACGTCCTATTAAAATAAAATTTGTACAGACACTGAATTCATTTGCTTTTGTTAAAGTTTAATCTCTGCACGTAAGACTGAATTAATGTTTCTAAAACTGTTATGATTTCACTGGATTGGCGCATGAAGAAGAAGATCGGGACTAAGGTAATGTTATTTTTCACATATTGCGGAAGGATACAAATCTGTAAAACGTAGAACTTGCGCATGGTTTTGAAATATTCTTAAATTAAAAGCGAACTGCTTTTAATCATATTTACTTAAACAGTGTAAACTGACCGACCAGATAATTTCATCACATTTAATAGTTTTTTCATAAAGAGCATACTCTCATTCGGATAGTCGTGTGTTCGAAACCGACTGACGTTATTGGGTTGGCTTTTCTTAAGTGGCTTCCGTATCCACAGAACAGGTTAATTCTGGCTTAGTTTCTTAATAAAAACGTACTAAATTCCTTAACCATTTTTTAAAAATATAATCTTCGAAATATTGCTAAATATTTCGCATGTTTGGTAGTTTCCTAAATATGTAATATATTACTAGCTTTAAGAATTCGGTTAACTTTGAAGTTCGTTTCTTTTAGTTAAATAAAACGTTTACTAATTTATTGATATATAATATTTTTACGACATTTATAAAGAAACAAATAAACTTTGATTTGCTAAATATTGACGTTTTTTGTTAAAAATGTTAGAAAATAGTTTTATCGGGATGTATAAAAATATGATTGACTTGGCTGTTTATTTATGCTGTTTACTTCGCCTACACATACAGCCCATTGTTTTCCCTTGGTTTTTTAAAACTTGTGTATGCTATTTTTAAATGTTGCAAAAGGATGCGTAAGTGGAATTTAAGCAGGCGTTCATAAAAAAATGGATCATGACTATACAATAATATCCTTGTGTAAAAAATAAATAAATAATATATCATTCAGCGATATTTACCGACTAAAAAATAAACTCCACTACTGGTTAATAGATAGCCAAATAATAAATAAGTTTCCATTGGCCGTTTAAAAATACTAATATAACAATGACAGATCAGCTGAAGTGATTTCAAAATACTTCGACACACTGCTTTATGGGATGAGTGTCGAGGTAGTCGACGTGTTCTGCTCTACAGGAAAATCAAGTGAAGATAGCTGTCAAAAAGAGTGGAGTGGAGATGGGAGTGTTAAGGGATGAAGGGGCGGGTGAAGCAGGAGATCTCCGAGAAATCTCGACGACTAGTGGCATCGTTCGGTACGATTCCCACGTACGAGTGTTGAAAAGAGAAATTGTAGCTGTTTTCACCGTACTTAGTTGGATTTGTCTAACCCATTGTAATTCCTAGTACATGCAAAACTCACAGTTTAATTATCATCATTGTAGGCACAATGGCACGGAACCACGTGTTTATTAAAACGTTTGTAACATAATTTTTTTATTGTTACGCCCAGGGGAATCGAAAGTTGGGAGAAAATGGACGCATTTGATCCTCTTCCATTCTATGAAGGCTTGAAAGATTTCCGTGGTAGAACTTAAGATAACTTACACTTAGCAAAAGTTTGAAGTCAGTGAATAATATTACACGGTATTTTCTACTCTAGTAAGTTTTGTGCAAAGTGTGTGCATAAGAAGCAACACGCGTGTGCAAGCTATTACTAAAAAAATTAACTGCTAGCTAGGGAAGTTTTATATAGCACTGCGATTGTCAAAATAACTACATTACATTACTCTTCCCTTCTCTTACCCAATCGAATTGAAAAAAGAATGGTTCCAACGCCACAGATTAAGGCTATTCTAATTACAGTATGTATAATCAAGGAAAAAAAAAGCTGAGGTCAAACCAGTTTGTTTACTATAACCATAAACGTTGCCTTTTTCAATACAGGAAGAAATAATATATTACATGGTTTCCCATCCATTTAACAGTACATATGACAATTAGCAGAAAAGTAGTTAGAGAGGAGACAATTACGACATGTATCTGCTATGTTTGAGATATGTTGATGACAAAACTATACAATACCAGCCAACATTGTTCGTAATGCTGAAGATACCCCAGCCTTTCGTTACATTGTATCTCAAACTTATGTAAAAAAACCAAAAAGGAAAAAAAAATTTTTTTTTTTGTTGTAATCGTTTCTTATTACAGTCCATGACTATATTGAAATCGTTAATTTAGTCTTACGTGCAGAGATTAAACTTTAACAAAAGCAAATGAATTCAGTGTCTATACAATTTTCTTTTAATAGGACGTAAAGATATTGTACTAGAAACTTAATGACGTCAACTTAACCGAGAGTAATACCAGACAGTATGTCTATTAAAATGTATTCTTTAGGGGCAAAATAAAATTATTCAAGATTGTTTATTAAATATGCTTACTTAACGGAAAACAAGCTACATAAGTCACAAATTTTGCACCTCGGCCAAAGGTAATGGTTGTCATACCGAGGCCTAAAATCGCTGAAAACATCAGCGCTTAAAATTATTTGTAATATTTCCGGCCATGCACTAAATGAATCTTCGGGCAGTAGCTGAGTAATGCCTCTGATATTTATGGCAGTGATTTGACCGCTAGAGAGCAAGGAACTTGGCTTTCGAAGTTTAGGCAGGAACTGAGACGGTACCTTGATTGTGACTAACAATCCAGATTGTCAGTTACAGCTGCCAATATCTGTTGGTTCCATGAAAATGTACTATATGTATACACTGGGGTGACAAAAGTCATGGTATACCTCCTAATATCGTGCCGGACCTCCTTTTGCCCGGCGAAGTGCAGCAACTCGAAGTGGCGTGGACTGAACCAGTCGTTGGATGTCCCCGGCAGAAATGTTTTAATTAATTGACATACTTTTATCTACATGTATAAGATAAAGTCAATTTTATGATGTATTCGAAAAATAATGTAGCAGATTTAAAAATAAAGAAATTATTTATCAAACATTTTTTTCCTTAAAATAGAATAATAGGAAAAGTTTTTCTAAAGATATGATGCACTATTACAATTTCCAGGTACAGCTTCATTTCGAACTGGTGAACTAATGTGGGTTGTTCTCAAGTTTGATTTAAGATCTTTCCAGAGATTAAATCTGAAAAACTAAAACAATGAGATCACTTTTTGGGAAATAAGTGAGTGTCTTATAGAGCTTTTATTTAGCGTCATTCAATGAGTCAAATGATAGGAATAAAGTTAATGTTTTACTATGTAGAAATAAATATATAATTGGAACACTGTCAACTCGGCATTTTTTTTGCAGACAGCTGGCATTTTTTAGACTTCGTAGTCCTGCAAAGCGTAGAGTAGTAGGTCGACGGTATGTGGGAGCAAAGAGTCCTACAAATCTGGCGTTCCTGCAGTAGTGTATATTGACATCGCACGGCCAGCTATGTACGTAAATATGTGGAGCATTAAAATGTAAACTTGGAGTTTAACCTGGCATATTTACCTCCATACCACCTGGGTTGCTGGCAGGTGCGCCCACAGCCGTTGGAGCAGCACTTGAGGTGGCCCCAGCAGTCGTAGTCGCTCCTGCAGGCCTGGATGCAGGGGCCATATCCCCAGGGCCTGGGACACCTGCCCGGCTTGCCTCGGATAATTAGGGTCTCTCCCCACGGCACCAGGGCAGCCACCAGCAGCACCACCACGATCACGAGCTTGCAGGACATTGTGCGGAGTGAAGTGCCGTACAGAGCCTCCAGACGGGCTTATATACCGCGCCCTCGTCATGATAGGGCACGGACATCTCGCTGTCCCAACAACGCCGCTGCCCGGGCACGGCAGCGATAACTGCGAGACGCCAGTCGCAATCCAGTTTCCCAGTTTCTTGGCGTGAGAATGTTGGAAGAGGAAGAGGGAAAGGAGTGCAGAGATTTCAACCACTCTTAACAACGAGGCCATCAGAGCTGACGGTGTTGAAGCGAGATGAGCATGGAGCGGCGCCGGAATACAAGAACGGGGAAAATGGAGATCCCCTGAAAAAAAAACCCCGCAAACCAGCGGCTTCGTCCGGGACAAATTCCCACGTGCGAAAATCCGCAAGCGACCCCATCGGAAATCGAATTAGGTTCGCCTTGGTGGGAGGCGATCGACCTATCCTCCACGCCACCTCGGACCCTGGGGGTGGATGGGATGATTCGAACGAACTGCATTGGAAATAGTTAACATACACATATTTAAAAAAATGATACTATTAAACCCGTGCCTAATGTGATCTACGAACCTTTAGGTGAGACCATTTCAGAGCAATCCAACACAGCTTAAAACGGTTTATTCATTAAATATACGGGTCAGATACGTAGAGAAACACTCGAAGGACCTGCAGTGAACCTTTGCCACGCACTTTCCCCCCAAATATTATAACGTTACCATTTAAATTTTCTTGGTTTCACGCGACTCGGCAAGAACAGTGCACGCCAATTATGAGAATTGTGCTTAGCGGCTATGGGGCGTTTGATGTGCGTGGCACTTAAATCCTTATCGCTCCCGCACTTTTCTGCCTCAAACAGCTAGCTACAGGTAGATGGGCGCCTTGACAGCTGAATTTTCCAACTACGATGAGGGAGAAGTGAAGTAGTAATGGTGCAGCGACGGAATGCATTGGCGATGATGAGGAAACGGGAACACTTTGAGGAAACCCTTAGCTCAACACTTCGTTAAGGTAGTTCGAGTAATCTGGCTTCCACCCCATCGCTGCCTTACGAAGGAAAAATGGTAAAACGTGAAGTAGAGTGGGTCATTAATGTATTTACTAATTTTTGAGATTTATCTTCCGAGTCATTTTCGACAAAGAAATCACTAATCCTTGGTAAGGTTTACATAGAGATGCGTCGCAATTGCATGTAAGTAAAGGTTTCTTCGTAATCCGTTCTCCAATTAGTCTCCCGATATAAACCAGGGATGTTAGACAACTATAATAGAAAATTAAGCATTTATTAAAAGAGAACAGCTCCGAAATTTGTTTCATATATTCAGTGCTGTAATTTCTAACCTTCAAACTCGTGACAACTTACCGAAATAAGGTAATTTACTTTTCTAGATACTCGGTTACTATCACAAGTAAATTAATGAGTATTGTCTATCAAAATTTGTAGGCGTAATTCTTTTACATATTTGCCTGAGCGATGGTCACCAAAAATATCTGTTGTTAATTATTATTGTTTATGGTAAGTAAAGGCTTAATAAACAATATACTTATGAACCTCTAACAGTCTCTATGTCCTGTTTGTTGTTAATTGAGAATTTTTGAAAACTCTGTTTAGGATATACTTTTATTTCTCATTTTATATCCTTACTCTAAATGTGAAATTACATTTTCCATGTACCTGATTACTTTATTCATGCGCTTTATATTTGAAATCGTGGAATTTACAGGAATTCAAATCTTTTATTAACATGAAAATTGGTTTACTAGTGTGTACAAATCCTTTCAGAAGTAAGAAAAAAATTATTAGACTTTATTGTCTACAGTTGAGCACCAAAAACCGTATCAGCGTATTATTCTGTGCAATATATATGTGTTTTTGTAACACAAATATTACATCTCACAGCCAAAGAATACAATCACAATAATTGCGAAGTACACAGTGAAACAGACTGTCACACTTCACGTTGGTCAAGGTTATGTGCTGTTCACAGCAATAGTCATACGGGCAGAAACATGTTATGACCGGTTTGGTCACTGTAATACGTTTCTAATTTTTGGAATTGCTTTGTAAGTAATGCGAATAGGAGACATATATATTAAATATTTTTCTCCAAATGTTTTAGGGTATAAACCCTGTAACAGGCGATAACTCCTTGTGAATAATCCTCTATATGCAATTATGAACAGTAATTATTTTTAATGCCTGTTTCGAACGTGCTCTAAAGTTGATCAAATTAATATATTTACATTAGTCTATACAATTTTAAAATATCACTTTCGTATGCGTACTGCTGTAATTCATGTTCGTATTAAACAATCCTTACTTTCGAGAAGAATCAGCAATGAACGTCTACGGGTCTTTTTTTAAATTTCGTGAACTGCCTTAGTCTTACTTATTTAATTCAGTCATGTTTTTTTTATTGTTCCCTTTTCGGCGATGGTGCCGCAAGGACACCGGCCTCCGACCGTGACGAACTGGTTCGATTCCCGGCTGACTTGATTACGGATT
This sequence comes from Clitarchus hookeri, assembly GCA_002778355.1. Classification (NCBI taxonomy): domain Eukaryota; kingdom Metazoa; phylum Arthropoda; class Insecta; order Phasmatodea; family Phasmatidae; genus Clitarchus; species Clitarchus hookeri. Next base: position 44,260 of record NQII01007632.1, read on the forward strand.
CCGTGGGTGTAAAACGTAGTGCACGTGACCTACTTTGTGTGGATTTCCTCAGGCACTCGCCCCATTCCCTCACAGCATCACTCCGCTTCACTATTTTGGTATCTCATTTCATAACATTTCTTCGGAGAGCCGGTCACTTAAAGGCCCCACTAAAAATGGAGGGTTCAGAGCGCAACTAGATCAAGTCCATGCAGTTAAGTTATTGAGAAACATGAGCTCTAAGTATACAAACTATTCTTCTTTCCAAGCAACACACCGCCTACAGTTTCATTAATATTTTGCATCAAAAATAAAGTGTCAAATTTATTTTATAATTATTACCAAAATGAATTTCACCGATAATTATAAAGAACAGACTTGATCTAATTGTGCTCTGAACCCTCCAAATGACTAACCGTTGCTTTTCAACGTCTACGATGTCGTGCCCGTAGGTTAATAGATACACTACTTGCATATTAAACGAAGCCACAAAACTGAACAGTATTATTTCTTTTTCGGAGATGTGTTAAAAAAAACAAGAAAAATTGTTTTCTTTCATCGTTTAATGCTGCCAATGATCACCCATGCGGTCACAATTTCGAGCTATCTATTTTACTACGTTATCAAACAGTGAATGAACCATAACAAACTTAAGAAATTTGAAGTTTCTGTTTAAATTAAGACACACATTAAACTTTGACGTCCATAACAAATGGCTATGTATCACTTGAACAATATGTTGCTTAAACAATATTTAATTTTTTTGCCGGTGGGATAGGTGGTTTTGGGAATTTGTGTGGGAGTATTTGGGAATCCTCAGTAGTTTTCTTGGGAATTCTTACGGTTGCCGCCTGTCCAGGCCACCAAACCGAGTGCAGACGTTCAGTCGCATGGATGCTATTTAAAAATTGTTGAGCGGTGTCTCCCTACAAGCAGAATTCAAGAACATTTTCACAAACCGAATACCATTTTTCCTTTTTCTATTCCCGTCTCTAATTTACAACTGTTATTCCAGATTGGACTTTATTAAAATATTTTGCAACATTCGTTTATGCACGAATCCAAAATTTTTTATAATAATTTTTACTTTCTGTGTTAAACTAATGAGGATGTTTGCCGTAATTTTCACATACTTATTTTGTATCATAAGTAAATCACATTTTCGGAGATTTTAAGTTTCTTGTTTATGATTTCGTTCACTCTTGTTTAATGACCAATCGCTGTCCCACAAAACCAAGTCAATTTCAGTGACAACTGTCGTTACTAGAGGCACTATACCTCCACGCTCTCTCTGATTGGCCAAAGTCTCTGCCTTGTATGAAACCTTGCTCGAAAAATATCACAAGATCAGTTACCGAAACGTCCATGGATAAGACCAGCAGCTGATTAAGCTTTATTCTACTTAGGTTGGAAACGAAACGACATCCCTTATGTGACAGTTTGGAATAGGTAAAATTTCCGCCACAAGATTCGCTGGTGTTCGAAAGACGTCGCTTTGATTTGGCTATAAGTGGAGGAATTCTGCTGTTTTCTTATTTGCATGTAACAGTTTGTATGGCTTGAATTGTGATGTATTTTTACCAGTGCCAAAATATTAAGTATTAACTTAATTTTGTAATGATTATCCACGCCCTCCAACGCTGCTTGCAAGATAAGACAGTAAAAATCTATCATATTTGATATTGAGCTTAAGTAAACAAGCTTGTTTTAGTAAAAAAAAGTTGGAATTTAAATTCGAAGTAAATATAGATGTCATCAAATATTATTATTTTTTTAATTTATTGTCACATTTAATAAAAGCAATTGAATAAATTGAAATCTACTGTGACGACCGAATATTAAACTTGAGGTCATATTTCGTTCAATTTCCCACTCTAGTGTGAAGAAAAAAGTTTATTATTTACGTACGTTCTTCAACAATACAAATCGCAAGATTTTACTTACTGTTATTTATTTTGAAAAAAATTGCCATGATCCCACTTGTTTACATGCAAAACGAAGAATATCCGGTAGACCTGCGACACCAGTGCAGCCTGGTGGTGAAAAATTGTAGTTACCAGACTATTAGCATTGAGTTTCCCAACGTAAGTAGAAAAATGTGTAAGTCGGCTAAATATTTCGTAGAACAATCCACTTGAGCGGCCGTGCAGGCTCGCTTGGAATATTCCAAAATTGTGAAACCTGGGCTTCCACTTCGCTTGCACAACTGTAGTTTTTCCGCCGCTGCTGAGCGGATAACGTCGCGGCCAGCGTCTGAGCAATGCGTGCGTAGAGACGGCGCGACAGGCAGGCGCTATTGTGCGGGTCACGTAGCGACGCAGAGGAACGTAACACGACCGCGGCTGTGAGGTGTGGGGCAAGAGGACCGTTTCGACACTTCCTCCCCGGGGCTTGCACTGCACGGCGAGGCCAAGGTCATTCACACGCGCTGTCCCCGTGCAGAGGCTGTCATAAGAGTAGAGTAAAATAAATCAATATAAAGAGCGTTGGCCACGAAAAAATTTGTTTTTTTAAAATATTTATACCAAATACTGTTTAACTCTCAAACATAATTTTCCTCGAAAAATAAAATTCTTGAATGCATAGTTTTTACATAAACACACGTGAAAAACACAACTTTGCTCTTTTGGAAAAGTAAAAATAATAAAAACTAAGTTATTTACGGAAATTAGATAAATCACATTGAAAAAATATGCCAAGAGCTACTTCAAAACAATCATAAAATCGTAAAAGGAAATTTTTTTTGCCATTAAAAAAAATTGCTAAAAATAAGGACATTCTGGCTTTTTTTTAAAATATGTGACAGCCCTTGAATTTTTATAAAATTATTTTTTCTATGTATACATTAAAATTAATTAAGACAAGACCTTTCAGATGGTTTTGTTAAATTTCCTGCAAATAGTTTGGTTTATTTTATTTACACATTAAAAAGGAAAGTACAATTTTGATTTTAACGATTCATTTTGTAAAACCTTGAGATCTAAAAAAATGTCTGAGGGAAAATATGTCTCAGATAATGTCTACAATCTGAAAAGTTTCCAATACAACTACGAAATAACAATTTTTTTTTGTGGCCAACGCCCTTAAAACTTTTAGTCACAAATAAATACATCATTTTAGGCATTGCAACACCCTATTTTTATTTCTTCCGTACCGTACCAGAATCGGTATGACACTCTTATCATATATCGGGACCAAATGAAAATGTGTTTGCGCTTCACCTTATTGGCAGCAGCTGTTTGTGAGACAGCGGAATGTAGTCTTATCAACGAATGATACATCCAAAACGCGAGTGGTTTCCCTCATTGCACATTGTTTTCCTTCTGTGTACAGCGCAGACCATTAAAGACACTTGCTGTGCAACATTTCCCATATTGGACAGGAAGAGTTATACAGTTCATTGACCTTGTTCACGAACCTTGACACGTTGCACGTGAGCGAAAGTTATGCACAGTCTTACAGTAGGTCTGAGTCTTTCTTGTGGCTAATCTGACTTCTGGAATTTTCTACACCTCTTTGACGTGATTGGTTAATGTCAATAGCGTTGAGTACGCAGCTCGTTGTTCATTGGCCACGAGGACACAAGTAACAGCGCATGCCAAAAAATACGCGAATACAGCACCAAATAAAAAAAAATGCAAAATGCGAGGTTTATTATCAATAATAAAGAAATTTTCAATGTAGCATTTAACGAGCTAAGCGGAGTAGTCAAAGTGCTGACGCAAAGATAAATATTTTCTGACAGTAACAGCATAGCGGGCGCTGAGACGAACCGACTCGGTGCTCAGAAATTTTGAGACGTGCCAGGAGGTTGGGTTCGAACAAGCGGCGGACGAGTGCGATACTTTGGCGATCGCGCCCCAGAAGACCCTTCCTGCGAGGACTTCAAAGGTCCGAAACTGCTACAGGACGTCGTCGGCCGAGACGCTACCACTTTACATTACGTTACTCCATTCCGTGACGGTGGAAAACTCATAACTATTTCCAAGTAGACATTTCTAACATTTACTTTTCTACTCTAGTCCACCCTCCTTTGACGGACAGGAAGGGCGGTTTCCGAGTACGCTATCGGTTATTTACATAAACACTCAGTTTATCCCTTCTTCGATTTAGTATTTCTGGGTTTGGGCCAAGTCTGGCGCAGTTGTTGAGATGTATTCCCAGCATTTCACATGTCTTGTCGCAGCCATCGGTAGCCATTTTCAACGGATTGCTGAAACCTACAGCTCTGGTACATGTATGTATGTATAAATATATCTACACACACATACTCCTTCTCTTTGCATCGACTAGTCACACCTCACAGCTGTGATGTGGTTTGTGCGTACTTGTAGCTAAACTAGTTGGCTTTTATTTTGCCGGTGAAGGACGTCCTTGCTCCTTATTGGTGCCTTTTGTCTGTGTCCTGTGTCCTGTGTTCTGTGTCCTGTGCATAGAAACTAGTCAAGCTCGTATATAGACTCATACGTCTGTTTTTGTTGTAATGTTTTTGAACTAGACATTTCAAATTCTGCTTAGTTTATATCCACACTGGCCGCTGACATTAGTGAGATGCTTTCTCGTTTTGAAACTCTTCTGATTGCTCTATGTGTATATAATTTATTTGCAGTGGATTAACAGTTTGGCAACTAAACCTTTCAAAAATACCCCGTGTATCACATGTTTTGTTGTTTCCTAAGAATGTCGTGTATCACGAGCGTTTTATACTTCGTGTTAGCAAAAATGTATCTTATTTTTGGTTAAAAGTTTCCACACGGGGCGAAATAGTCACTTTCAACGGGCTGGGTGCAGAACGTCTATTCATGCCCACAAATATGTGAACATCTCATTGACTGCTGCACCTTTCCTATGTCACTTCTTCATTTTTTGCGCCCACTCAGGATACGCCAGCTGCCCCGACGAATGTCTGTTAATGGCCCGCTGTGTTGGAGGGCGTGGCCAGCTTCGTGTGCGCCAATGGAACTAGCCATTAAATTTCTTAAATTGTTTACTAAATATCTCCTACATACACTGAAGAGCCAAAAAAAAAACTGGTAAACCTGCCTAATATCGTGTAGGGCCCCCCGAGCACGCAGAAGTGCCGCAAGATGACGTGGCATGGATTCGACTAATGTCTGAAGGTATGCAGGAGGGAATTCACACCATTGATCCTGCGCTAATTTGAGAAAGGGTTACGCGTCAGCGACGTCGAAGATGTGATGTTTTACCGTATTCCCGATATTCACGGTACACTCGTGAAATGGTCGTACGCGAACATCCAAATGTTATCGCTACCTCGGAGATGCTATGTCCCATCTCTCGTGCGCAAACTATAACACCACGTTCAAACTCACTTAAATCTTTANTTCTTTCACGATCTTTTTCCGGCCGCAGCGATGTCGAAGATGTGATGTTTTACCGGATTCCCGATATTCACGGTACACTCGTGAAATGGTCGTACGCGAACATCCAAATGTTATCGCTACCTCGGAGATGCTATGTCCCATCTCTCGTGCGCAAACTATAACACCACGTTCAAACTCACTTAAATCTTTAAAACATGCCATTGTAGCAGCAGTAACCGATCTAGCTGCCGACCGCATCGCGTTATTCTGATTGGTTCCATACCTCTGTTATTTGCATACGCACTCCTATACCAGTTTTTTTTGGCTCTTCAGTGTACAAGACCTATATAATTCAAACGTAGAATATTTTGCACTTGCACTGTATCGAACTCCTACATGGAGATTACTAGCTGATAAATGTGACATAAATAAAGCAGCGACATCCTCAATGATTTGTGTAGCGTGATACATTATATAGTAACGTTACAGACACAGCAGGTTTCGTATCTAGCGGTAACAACACCAACGCACCTGTCAAAGGAGTGTCTACGTATAAAATAAGTTGAAGTTGTCTAACCAAAACAGTACATAAATAATGTAAATGACAAAAGTTACCATTTGAATTAATGCCATATGCCTACATAAGTATGCATATGCTGTATATACGTGTGTTTATAAACGTATATGTTTGTGTATATATAAACACATATACAAGGTATTGTGCATGGCAAAATGCATGCACCCTCAAGAGTTTTACAAAGAACTGGATCCGCCCCTGATTGCAGTATTCCTTCTTTCTCTGGCATATGTATAAGTGACCTACTGATAATACTCCGACTCCGACGACATTATATTTTAAGATCGCGACTAGGTAAATATTTATTTTGCATAACGATGTAGAAAACTATTATATTTTTTATGCAATAAACAAATTAATCAAAATAGTAACTTACAACATTATATGAACTAGTATATATAATTTAATAATTTACTTGTAACATTTTGACTTCGCTAGTGGTCGCAGGAATTCATGTTTTCCTGTAATACCAAATACAATACTTTCAAGTAATTGCGATGTACTGTGTAGGCTTAACATATTTTTTTTGGGAAAATGTGTATTATCTTGTATTATATTTTAAGTATCGTTCTCTACACTACGTTGAATTGCATCCTATGGAGGTTAATACAGTTAACACAATTCGATGGAATTGCTAGGTAACGAATTGCCCCACTTTTTATGCATGTTTTTATATATGAAACAGTATTTCCCATGAAAACGAACAACGCTTTTAAATTACAGCATACACATTCACCATTCATTGTCTCATCATTTTCTTCGACAATAACTACATGAAGAGATATTTAAATAATGGTACATTCCTTGAAATTTCAATGTAAATGTTTCTCGCTCCTCATCTAAAAAACGGAACAGAGGTTGTCTTCATACAAGACAATGTATAAATAATAAGTATACTTAGATTTACATTTCTGCAATAACTAACAAACTTAAGAGGTACGTTTCCCAGGAATTGCATTAACTTAATCATGCACGGGGAGATGCGGTGAGGCGAGCGTGAAACCTGAGAATTGTCGACTGAGAAAAACCTTGCAACGATCTTGCATTTAGGGCTAAATGTACAATTGTATTTAGTGCAGTTAAGAGTGAAAATGTAAAAAAATCTATAAACGATTTTAAAAATTTATATGAATGATATTTAGTTAATTATCAGCTGTCTCTGCAAATGTATTTAGAAAGTTAGTATGTAAAGCGAAAAGCTTACTTAGATTTAAAATAAAATTAGCTATTCATACGGCGCTTAGAATACCGTTTTTAATATTTGTCGGTCATATTGCCTGAATGGATCGATATAGAAAATTAACTATATACTGGCCGAAAAAATTTGAATTAATACATATATGTAAAATTAGGTTATCACAATATTAGAAAGTCCTCTGCTCAGCTTTGCGGTGTAAAGCTGGGACGTTAAAAAGCTATAAGTACTTTAGCACGTAAACGTTGAACTGCCTTATCTCCACAAAACAATTGGTTCAGCGGAATAATGAAAAACTATTTTATAGCTACTAATATTTTTGTCTGGCGTAAATCACCATTTAGTGGTACTTGATGGAAAAAATACATTCGACCCGCAGCTCGGATGCAGTCGCTATCAACGCCCAGCAGGTGGTCGATGTCATCCGACAGTTTTCATCGGAAAGGCGTAAGTTATCGCGGAGACACTCGGCCACACGTGTCCGCCGTCGGCGATGACGTCAGAGGCCTCCGAGGGGGGCTTGAGATATCGGCGGGGGTCGCGTGCATACAACGCGTCTGCAACCCTCCCCCACCCCCGTCATCCCTCCCGGACATGGACTAATATCGCGGGTCGGAGAGACGCCCCCCTTCTGCTCCCCTATCGGCAGCGTCGCGACGCAGCGCTGGGCGTCCGGGCGCCGGCCTCGGTGGCGCCGTACACAACCCCTCCCCCTCCTCACGCGCGGAAGACCTAGCCGTGCGCCTACCGCCCTCTCCTGCCCCCTGCACCGGATGAAGCCCATGTTAACGAGTACAATCAGCAACATACTGTGCGCGTAATGGAGAGATCCCCCACTCTCCTCCTTCCGCATACCCCTCGCTGGGCGAGCCGTCGCAGCCTGAGCTCCATACGTCACCCGGGACTCCCTGCAACAACGGCCCCTGTGTCGCCGTCTCCACGCCACTCTTAACTCCGTATAATTGCTCTTAGCAACGTCTGACTTTCGGGTGACTATGGCGACGTTAATAGTATACACAGAGTAGATAAGTTTAATCCATTCACGATTACTTCACATTTTTCTGAAGCCCTGATAAAGTTATACTTCTAGGATATTCCTCCGTCTCGTACAAACTAAGCTTAACTAAGTGTGGAAAATAATACAAGAGGACAACGCACCGAATTCGTGCGCACTCAGGCACCGAATTCGTTCGCACTCAGTTGTAATGTTATTTTGCATGATAACTATTTCTTACTAGGCGCTACCAACACACACGATTTCTCACTTTTTTTATTCATATTTGTTATAAATAAAATATTACAGTATAATTTATTAATAAAATAAAATACAGATAAAACTTCAATTTAACGAAAAATTATATCCTTTAGTGTTAACATAGGTATAAACTGCTTCTGATACATGACATATTTAGGAAATAACTAAACACGTGATACATGGGGTGATTTGTCAAATGTTTGATTCAAAAAGCGTGAAGGAACTGCGAATCTCTAAATAGTATAAAACAAAGTCGCTTATCCGCGTCTGTCTGTGTATTCGCTTAGTACTTCTAAACTACNAGTATAAAACAAAGTCGCTTATCCGCGTCTGTCTGTGTATTCGCTTAGTACTTCTAAACTACTTGATGGATTTTGGTGCAGTTTTCAACATAATTTAAAGAATTTCTTGAGGAAGGTTTTGGTGTAAAATACATTTATATTTATGTAAGTATAGTAGATAAATGTTGAACCGTTTGTAATCAAGTCGTAAAAAACCGCTTTTAGGACGCTTATATGGCTTGCGCGGACTAAACAATAAGAGAAACATGTACCACAGAATTGTAGCTCTCAAAATATCTACAGAAAGGTCCGTGATAGCATATGTTTATCTTCTAAGGATGGCACACAGTAACCATTTTTGTCTTTCGAAGTATCGCTGTAAAAACTACATTGTTGCCGGGCGAAGCCGGGCCGGTTCGCTAGTAGACTATATAGTCTATTCGCGGTGTCTTCACACTTATTGAACCAAACCGCTGAGCAAAACATCACATATATGACACGTTTGGTTTTCTAAATATGCTACGGATCACAAACATTTTATGCTTGGGGTGTCATAAAAGTACCATATTTAAGGTTAAATTGTACTTTAATTTACGTTCAATATATAAGTTACAATATTTAATTTATAATTACTGTGAACAGAAACAGTGAGGAAAAAGGTATGTTAGTAATGCCTAGTAAGAAATAGTTCTCATGCAAAATATTATTACTCTGAGTGCGCACGAATACGGTGCCTTGTCCCTCTGGTGTAATGTGTCATTTTATAGACATATTAAGTTTTGTTTGCCCGAGGCGGAGGAATATCCTGATAGTAGAACTTTAGCAGGGCTTCAGAAAAGTGTGAAGTAACCGTGAGTGGACTATACAAAAATACTAAATGGCATGGTAGTTTCTTTTATGCAGTCGTACCCTTACTCTGATTGGCTGCTCGAGGCTCTAGGAACGGGCTGTGTGTCTGATTGGTTATCGTGTATTGCGAAAGAGTTTCTGTTGGCTATGCTGTCGGCCGGCCAATAGGTTGCCAGGCGCCGATTGGAGAACGGCGTTCCAACATTTTGCTGGCCATCCACACCACGTTGCTGGCGTGTGCAAATGGAAATCGTGGTACAAGCGGCTTTTTCACGCCTGTATTCCTAAGTACTCTGTCAAAATACCTTCCGCTCGATTCAAACTTCGAAACCCTCGCATCGTAAACCGAGGGTATGTCTCAAACAGTTTGTATTTTACACCACATAATAACACAAAGAAAATGTAAACGTGACACCAGTCCTTATCATAATAAACATCCAATCATTTTAAATACCTGACACGTGTATATGCAAATACATTTTGACGCATGCCATGGGTGGGTGTGGAACAATGACCACATTGGCCTCCCTGCTATCCACTTATGACTCTTAGTGAGTACGGCTATCGTAGACTGTAAAAACGCAGACCTTTAAATGGACCACAGGCACAAACTGTACCAAACAAAATAATAAAATTTTCATAATTATGTGGGCGAGATATACGATTTTATGAACGGTTGCCTGTATTTGGGCCCTCTTGTATCCCCCCCCCAAAAAAAAACCATTCCATACGATGCCCAACATTCAGACCAGAAATCTGCACAGTATCCATCAGTATGTCTCTGAGCACACCAGGCCACGAGCTGGAACCATTCACTAGCTGAGCAACTTCTGTTGTCATTGTCTCAGTTCCAGAGTGAAAATGATTTAATTTGTCCCAGCACCAGCTTAGACATAACGCAGCTCTGAAGTATCTTCATTTTCATATTTTGCCACCATGGGATGTGATGGTGGAAGAACCAGGCTTGTATAGCTTGGCTCATCTGATATTTATGTGAAGAGCTATTCAACAACAATGTAATCGACAGCTGCCTGCCNAGGCTTGTATAGCTTGGCTCATCTGATATTTATGTGAAGAGCTATTCAACAACAATGTAATCGACAGCTGCCTGCCTCAAGATGTCACTCTACACATAATCTACTTGTCAAGTACAAATGCCTGTTCGTCCAGTTTTGTCACTACACAGCATTTATTATAAGACTTCCTTTTCAGTTACCTTGTCTTTGGTTCTATCACAACCGCAAAATTTGCTGCTTATTGTATAGCTAGAGACCAGTTCATAATTTTTCGACAGACGGTAGCGCATCTCGAGGAGAAAAATTCTGAAGATAACATCTCTTGTGGCCACAATCACCCATCCTCAGCTTACAGATATAAGAGATCAGAGCTCGTATCTTTGCATCATTACAAGGGTCGTTCGATTAATTGAAAATGTCCCAGTTCTGGGTTCATTATCAGTAAAGGAATTCAAAATATTTTACTAAATACGGCTGGGATGAAGTATCCATTTCTTGACGCACTTTTGAAACACTTAAGCATGAATAATTCCAGCAAATCTTTGCCCTGTATTTAAAACTAAAATGGAACTTTCGTCCATAGACTGGATTCCTGTCACAAGTCTTGATCAGCCCGGTGAGGTACAAAGGACACTGACGTATTGGTAAAGTTTTCCAAACCATGCTTGCCAAATACTTTGCTCAACCTGTCAGTAACTAGTAGTGTTACCATGTTCACACGATTGCACAATTTATAGATTGTAGAATGCGCGAGTGGTTGATTGCAGTGTCCTGCTTGTAATTCAAATATATGCATTTATTATTTCACGAAAGCACAGCTATATTGAAATACTTTTCATAGATGAACTCCATACCAAATCTCTCCATAAAAATTTCAAACTCTACAGTTTCTCTTCTAAAGCTAGTTTTATTTGACTGAGGCTGGTAATCCTGTTCTTATACGTCTCTGTACACATATCATGTGCTTCGGAACTCATGTAAAATAGCTCGCGAATATCATGAAGCACCTTCTGTCTGAAAGAGTTTGTAGGTTAAGTCAATTTTTGTACCAAATACTTGACAAAAGAGACTCTTACCCCTTTACCATGTAAAACCTAAGGATACAGTTACTATGGATGCGAGTTCTGACGAAAATGTGTTCTGACGAGTTCTGACAAATTCATCCGAACAAACAAACGCCGGTTTTCCAATGAGAGTGTTTACACTGGCAGCGACGAACACGTCAGAACATGCACGACGTCGTCAGAACCAGTTGAGCTTTCAAACAAGTTTGATTTTTTCGTGTGACCTACGTCTGTTTTGGGTGTTTTCGTGCGTTGAATTTCGAGTGATTTGGTTATTTCACAATGGATAACGATAAATTGATTAGTCTTGTGTACGATAACAGGTGTTTGTGGGATATGAGAGACAAAAATTATCATAAAAGAGATATTTCTCGGCAAAAGTGGGAGAAAGTTGCTACAGAACTCAACACTAGCAGTAAGTACAATTTTTTATTTTGATGTGGGGTTTACATTAATTACATAAGCAATTAGAATTAATGTTTACATTTTATCCAACAAGAACATGACTAGTAGAGCTATAGATTATCACAGTAGGTTGTATTGAAACGGAATCTCACCTGTTGGACTAACAAAATAATTTTTCAAGGTTTCTCTAGCCTCATTCGCGCGTCTTCCGTGGTGATTATATCTCCGTAAAACTGGCACATCGTGTAGGGGCTCAAAGTCCATCTCAGGAATATCAAAGGAAGTAAGACCTTCCTTATCGATGATTAAGTTATGCAAAAGACAAACGCATTTAACTACGATGTCTACTTTATCTGGATCGATTTGCAGTTCAGTTTTTAAACACCTCAACTTGGCTGCCAGAATACCAAAGGCACATTCCACGCACCGTCTAACTCTTGATAGTCTATAATTAAAAATCCTTTCTTCAATAGTAAGCCTTTTTCTTGAATATGGTTTCAATAAATACGTTTTCAGAGGACAGGCATCATCACCCAACAGAACATAGGGTGCTGAAATGTCGGTTGACGGAATATTTTCATTCTCTGGTATGTTTAAAGTGTTTGCTTCAAACCGTTGATAAACATTTGAATGCGAAAAGGTTCTCCCATCAATTTGCTTACCGTAAGCCCTAACTTCAACAGCAATGAACTTGTAATTTGCATGAGCTATTCCATGCAATACAACAGAAAAATTGCCCTTATAGTTGAAATATATCCACCCTGTTTGTTTGGGGCATTTCATGCGAATATGTTTCCCGTCTATACAACCGATGCAAGTGGGGAAATTCCATTTGTTGTAGAAGTCACTCGCCATGGTTTTCCATTCCTCTGTAGTAGGCAAAGACATATGTATACCGCAGAAGCACTCCCATATAGCTTGGAATGTTTCGTAAAGTGTGTTTCGAATAGCGCAGTGTGAAATTCTGTAGAAGCTTAGTACTCGAAATCATATCCCAGTTGATAGAAATATGTAATAAGAAACAACATATCCATTAAAACAATAATTAAAAACACTAACATAACACTAGGTTACAATTAAAAACATAGATCAATTGTTTTTTTTTCACTAATTCCAGGTGAAGCAGCCAAAACTAGGTGGCGAGGTTTGAGGGACACGTTTTGCAAGGAATTGAGCAAGAATCCTAAAAAACGGAGTAGAGGCGAGGGAGGGATCATCAAAGATTTTAAGTGGGCCTATTTCAAAAGCATGGAGTTTTTGAAGGACCAATTTCAAAAACGACAATTGCAGGGTAATGTCCCGAGCGAGACAACTTTTCATGAAGACACCCAGAATTCAATTACTACTTGTTCCCCTGATCCCCCTGAAAACGAACCAGAATCACAAACAGAAACTCTCGAATCACCTCAGAACACAAAGAATGAAACTACACCACCACAAAACTTTGCTGCTCCTCAGAAAAAAATTGCCGAGATGAATAATGCCACTGTGGTTAAAATATTGATGATGCTTGAAGAACAAAAAAATACAAATGTTCAAGGAAAGATATTCAGCTTCTCGAAACGAAGATCCGGACTATCATTTTCTGATGAATTTACTGCCATATTTGAGGAAAGTGCCAGAAGAAAGAAAAATGTTTATGAGGACTAAACTCCAACAAGTGTTTTGCGAAGAGGATCTTTGGGGTGGGGGGTTCAGACGTCAACATATACTACAGCCAATCCACCATTCAACACCTAACTATGGCATTTCCGGATGTGGTTCATCGACGAGTGATAGTTGGGTAAGTGGCTCACAAGTGGAAACTCCACTGAGTAATCCTCAACATTAAGACCTTGCTTCGTTCTTTTCAAATGTAACGCTTAACGATATAAATTAAAAATGCAATTGCCATTTGTTCAATTTTGCTGGGTATTNTGATATCAATTAAAAATGGAAGTGCCATTTGTTCAATTTTGCTGCGTATTTCATTTCAGTATTTTCATTTTTGAATATTTAGAATTTCCATTGAATTAAAGAACTTAATACATTGTTAAACTTTTCCTTACTTTAAAGTTACAGCCAGTCATTGTTTTGCCGAAATACATTAACGAAAATTGGAGAACTTTTTGATGCTTTCTTCTATCCCTTCAGTATGTATTCAAATGTTGCTGGTCTCATCATGGAATACCCGAAAAATTTTTCCGGTTGGTCCCACAATTCGTGAAATAACATTTGAAACTCTCCTTTGTCGTCTCTACTAGAAAATAACTGGTTGATGTGCTCTGTTTTTCAACCATTTAACAACAATAACTTCATTAACGGACTTTCAAGAAAATAACATTCATGAAGTCCGTCCATCTTTGCTGGGCGGCAGAAACGTACTGACTATCAGAATATCAGAAAACGCGCTCAGTGTAACCGCCTTGTTCTGACGAGGATTTCGTACGTACTCGTCCGAACACATTTTCGTCAGAACTCGCATCCATAGTAACCGTAGCCTAAGAAAACTACATAAGCCGCAGGCACAAAGTTTCTTCAAGCTAAGGATCAGTTCAGAAATTACTCTCTACGTTATAATAAAGCGATTTTAAACACTGTAGTATAGCACTCGCACGTAGAAACCGTGACGGTTGTTGCCATTGTTCAGTGGGTTTTCTCGCAGTACTTCCATTTTCCCACCACTGCTTCATCTCTACCTCACGTCATCGTCCCCCCTTCAGCGTTAAAGATCTCATCTGTTAAGCACTAGGTAACATAGCAAACTAATTAACTCTTCAAGAGCCCATAACTTTAAAGGGCGTAAATGTTTTAGAAACAAGTGGAGTTTGTACTGAATAGGGCTGTACGGACATTCTCAACACACGAATAACTCAATTAATTTCGACATAGATTCAAGCAATTACTATCTATAAATCAACGTGTCTCTTGCAAGCGAGCCAAACAAATATTCTGTATTGATTAACAAGCCATTTTATAAATCTTAGACATTTCCTAAATTATCTTGGTTTTAATGGATTTACTGAATAGCTAGTCAACATATTCGATGAAAACTTTTTCTTCGGATGCACTAATATTGCAGAACATTCTCACCATATTTATTAAAAGGAAAATAACATTGTTGCAGAAAAGTATTATTTACTATGGATTCCGGAGGTTTCAGTTTGACCAAGTTTTAGGTTTAATTTAGAGAGGGCTTTCAAGATCTGTAAGGAAGGTGTCTTTGGTACAAACAACACTACGTGAGTAGATGGAAGTCTGTACTGAACAAGTCAGTCTGCGAGCTGTTCAACTTCACCAATTTTTTCTTAAATTAACGCTCAATTGTAACACTTGAGGTTCTAATTGTATGTTTTGAATTATTTGTTTTTGTTTAGTTTGTTTTAAAATTCTAAACTGCATTTAAATTAAATTGCTAATTGTCTATGCATTCTTCAAGGTAGTTAAGATTAAGATTAAACTATGCAAGTTGTGATTAATAGACGAATGGAAAGCCCTTCTCTTGAACTGAAATGCACGAAAAGTTGCGGCATCAATGTCAAAAGTAGCGCCTCCCTCTTGCGCTCAAGGCTAATTACTATCGTTTTGACGCGGAGTCGTGTTCGGCGGGACAAAACGTAATTCTCGTGATCGCTGTGTTACGCTCCCGTACTCACTTCCAGCATCCGGACAGAATCGAACTGATATGCTAGTCTGTACAACTGCGTTTAAAAAAGAAGTAGCGTAGCTTCTAATGAAACATTGCACCCGATCCTACAAAGTAGTACAAACTCAACAAAATTGTCAGAAAAGTACGAATTTCGTTGCATACGAAAGAAAAACGCATATATTAAGCAACACTGTAAATGTTCTGTTAAAATATATTTAAATATAAAAAAATCAATCAAGAAAATTAATTTTTAATATAAATTATAACTTATTTCCATTTTGGTTCCATCAGAAGGTACATTTTGCAAATAAAACGCTCGTCATGCAAGACCACCATAATAAATACATTGAGTGTAATGAAACATTTGTACCAATTAGTACACATATGTTTAATAATGGAGATTATGCACATCCATTTAAGATAGGAAAGTTATCGAAGGCGGTTAGTAAGGAGTTTCCCCACCCGGTTGTTACAAACAGTACTTTTTTCCTCACTGCAGCAGCACGTTCGTAGCCCTGCGTTGCAACATCAGCTACAATCTAGTCGCGGTTCCTTCACACTTTTTGAGTGCAACCTTTGAAGAAGCACCCTATCAATTTCGTGTTTGGTTATTTCCTAAATATGTCATTATCACAAGCGTTTTATACTTCACAGAAAATAAGTCTAATGTTGTGACAACAGTATTAATGTTATTGCAACAGTAATTTTTTGTTATCTGTTAGTCGCCAGTAACTGATGTTGCTGTTAATGTAATATGATGTTAAGCTATTAATATTAATGTTACATGAAGTACTATTGGTAAAAACATTACCTCCTTACTGTTCTTTCACCAGAAAGGCGGTGTTTATGTTGCAGCAAAACAAATTTGGTGTTGAATTGATGCTAACATTTGTGTTAAAAATTTCCCTGTATTTTGTTTGCTTTTAAAAACAATCCGATGTATAATAAATTAATTACTATTATTTTGTCACCAAAAGTAATATCAACAAAGAAAAAAAAAAGATAAAAACTAGGAGAGGAATCGAGTCCGCCACTTACGTACTTAACATTCTCCGCTTTACGAAACCCGACGTCCTACCAACTGTGTTACCTTAACATGCGTATGTAACTACACACTGTTCATAATTTATTTTCTTTAAATACATCCATAATTGTCCCACGTAAACTGCTTTGAAAGGATTGAGAGCTGGTCTAAGCTATATTTAGTTCTCAAGCTATTCTTTAAAATTTAAATATAGTGGTTTAATTTTACGAGGTGATCGCTGTTCACTACTATCCGCCATTTTACAACGAGAAGTCAGTGTAAACTTGTGTTGGTTGGACATTACTTCAATGTTGCAGTAATACAAAATGTTTTGTTCTTCCTGTTATTATACGCATAATAAAACCTTTGGTTGCGGCAACATCCCTTAAACAATTTATTAGCATTAACACTTCAACAGTTTACTTGTATTATAGTAATATAAGACTTTGTAAATGGTTAACATTATTATCTTTGTCACAACATTATTAATTTTGCTATAACACAAAGGTTAAAAGAAATATCCCAATAGTAATTTTTTTGTTACAGTAATATCAGACTTTATTCTGTGCTCTGTTAACTTCAAAATACGTAATTGTTTGGTTGATTTGAACTTTTACTTATATTTTATGTGTAAATTATAATATTTCATTTATAATTTATGGAATGAACAGTGATAAAACAGGTGAGAAATAGTAAGAAATAGTAGTTATGCAAAATATTATTGCACTAAGTGTGCACAAATGCAGTGTGTAGTTCGTTTGGTGTAATTTTATAGACTTGGCTAAGCTTTGTTTGCATTATGCGGAGGAAACTCCTGGAAGTATAACTTTAGCAGGACTTCAAAAAAGTTGGAAGTAACCGTGAATGGACTAAGTAGGTATATATACCCGCCAGCCAGCACGGTACGTCTCTGGTAAATCGCGCGTTAGTCTCAGTGAACAATGAGAAATTGTATACAAACACGTCTCCTCAGGTAAATTGTCTTTAATTTGTTCAATCTGCTTAAAAACTGCACATGGTTATTCATACGAATATTAATATACCACTGGAGTTATGTTTTATAAAATATGTTCTCTCAATGTGTCATCACGTAACATAAATCTTCGACCTCTACTGAGTTTTTTTTTTCTCTCAAATAGCAAGCTAGCTCATTGCTTTTACAGATTCGAGTTGCGAGAGAAGATAAACATGTAATTATTCTCACCGCTTCCGTTTCTTAACAATTATAATTAGTTTCTTTCAAAATAAAAACATGCGCAGTATTTAATATCCTAGGTATTCATTTCAACCGCCTTTGTTGAATAATTGTCTCGGAGTGTTATCAGCATATCCGAGACTCTGTGAGGATTTTAACTCCGATACAATTTCACATATTACCTTTATGTGCAGTGCATGAGATTAAAAGTGATAAACAGTGAATTTCATAAAACTTGATTTTTTTCAATACTGTCGAGTGATATTATTTATACAGATTATTCCGTAGCAGCCATTACTGTTAAGGCAACGTGCTCAAATTATACGTTCAAACAAATAATGGTCTGAGTAAAAATTCCAGACAACACACATGATTTATGAGTATGAAATTGGTATCCATGTGATTTGGAGTCCATTGTTAAAAAAATGTCCAGCTAAAATTTTAATTTTAAGATAAAATGACTCTTTTATATTTGTTTATGAATATAGGTGCTAGACTCTGTGCAGCACATGTAAGGGCGATAATCAGAAAATAAGCATGTTACTCTTTGACTTCTAAGGCCGATGTCGCTAAGATGTTTTGAAACATGAAGTTTTGTGTTGGAGTATCAAATAAGTCATCAGTATTTGAAAACTTTCCGCCGTAAGAGGGAGGATGCCAAAAAAAAAAAAAAAAAAAGAAGGAAAATAGATTAAAGATTAATCAATACTATTCTACAAAAATGTGGTGAAACTTTAGAATCACTGCTTTCTTGCACAGGATGTTTTTCGAAGAAATGTCCCTTTCCTAGTTTACAACTCTTTTCCTATCAAATACACTCCACAGTCTCTGAAAACTACGCTATATACGGTACTAATTGCAGTGCCAAACGGTAATTAACGGACAAAACACGAGCATCGTGTACCGTCGCATCCACCCTCATTTCGGCGATGTAACGCTATGCTCCTGCGGTGAGTTAACAGACAAATCCCGACTATTGAAACCGAGCAAGGTGGCGCAGTAGTTAAACTTTGGACTCGCGTTCGGAAAGAACGGGGTTCGAATCCCAGTCCGACCATCCTGATTTTGGATTTCCATGGTTTCCTGAGATCATTTCACGAAAATGCTGGGATAATTCCTTACTTCCTGCTTCTCTGAGTAGCTTGCTCTGTTTCTAATTACCTCGATGTTGGCGAGACGTTAAGCTCCATCTACCTATCTACCGATTAAAAATTGAATGGTATTTTAACAGGAAGATAGTTTTACCGAATACAGAACATTCCTGTGATTTGTGGCGAAGAAAAGGATGTCTTATCATGATAATACATGTTTGGTAACATAATTACCTTCGTATTAAAAAAAAATTGACTTCACTATGGCGAAAGGAGCAACTTTAAGTGTTTTATAAGAGATTTTATATTTTATTTTTATTTCGGTTATCATTTACTAATATGACAAGATTTTATTTATTACTGCGGGTTTTAAAAGTTAATAATAATATCCTCAGAAAAATTATTTGTATATACAAGATGGATTAAAGAAATTTCATTTGAAATAGATAACTAAAAAATGCACAGTACCTTCAAATCTCCATCATTACCAAGTGACCTTTCTCTCACAGGACAGACTTACCTACAGTAATGTGAATTAATATCAACTCGAAGGATAAGCTTGAATGGCTGCTCACGTAATGTCCCTGAGAAAAGATTTACACTTCGATTTGATCAGCCTCATCCGACTCGCAGGAAATTTATTTAGCACCAATGAATACGCCGACACTGCGGAAGGAGCTATACGAAGCCAATGCATCATGGGACTACTCGGCGTTACAGTAACGCGACGTTGACATATGAATAATCGTGACCGCCAGCACTGCGTCTAGAGTTACAGACACTCAGAACGAAAAAACCGGTTTTATGCGATAGAAGTTGTATCGCTCACAGCTTTCACGAAGTTAACGATCCTCACTCAAGTAAATGACAGTTTCATTATTTTTAAAATATTTTCCCTTAACACATTGAAATCTTAAGAGATGTTAAGTTTACTACATTAAAATAAAACGGATAATCAATGCGTCACTTTGACTTCGTAACTTAAGAGACTACTTTACGCCAGATTTGCATGTGGTGATATCGGGAGAATGCCGTATCACCAGGCGATGTCTTATGAAATGAAACTTAAGAGAGGTCTAGTAGATTTCTCTATACTGAAATTAGTACTGATATTATCACAAGAGTCATTATTCTTCGTCCATACGAGCTATTTTTACCCCATATCTCTTCAAATGCATAAGAAATAAAAGAATAACCTAATGTGCGTTTGTGAGTTGAATTACTACCATAATGTACAGTTATTACCATTATCCAAATGCATGATTTGTTTGGATGGTGGAGGAGGTACGAAAACGTTTTTATATTATTGTCTTGGAATATGCAAAAAAGTATGTAACAAATGGGTGAAACATTTGCGATTTGCTTTTCACACAGAAGCCACAACTGAAGAAACCTTCACCTGATTACCTTTTCAGGTCAGGCGCTTTAATGAGACAGTCAATGAATAAATCATAAAGAACACATCGAAAATCGGTTAAATAACCACCAAAGGAATCATTCTACAACTAAACATAAGTTTTCCCTTCCATAATTACTGTAAAAAGTAGAAATATAGGTTTATATTATTATGGTTTAGTATTGTCATAGGTCATTGAACATTATTTTTTTTTGCTATCACCAAAAGTACACAGAAGAGCAATTACTAAATATCAGCCAATATTTTTTAATGTAAGATTATCTGAATACAATGGTAGATAAACTACAGAGAATTACAGACACAATAATACATAAGATTGATCATTTATCTGTACGTATGAAACGTAGACAGAACAGAGAGCGAGGCTGATAGCTAATCAATGTAGCAAGGTTTTGAAAATTACAAAGATATATGTTAGTTGCATCCACGGGGATCTTGAAAACTGAGATGGCAAATTACTTATCAAATATTCTATTTTTTTTTAACGCAAACACGAGCAATGATGTTCCAGAGAACGAAAGGTTAAACTCAAAGTTTCCCTGGGGGCGGAGGTGGTTTAGTGGTCAGACTACTCGTCTTCCACCAAGGCAAACAAGATTCGATTCCCGACGGGAGCGCTCCCGGATTTTCGCATGTGGGAATCGCGCCGGACGATGAAGCTGGTCGCCGGGTTTTCTCGGGATCTCTCGTTTCCCCCGCTCTTGCATTCCAGTACTGCTCCATTCCCACCTCGCTTCACCCTCACCGGCTCTCAAGACCCCGATGTTAAGAGCTGCTCAAACTTCTCCGCTTTCCACTGCATGTCCAAGACAATAAAGGCAGGCTATTCACGATAAAGTGAGCACTTTTAAAACCAACCTGTAAAAAATATCGCTGTTCCTACCTGCATATATTTTAACGGGAGCAATGAATGACCTGCGCCCAGAAAAGTTGTAATGATGGAGGGAAAATTAGTTCTATGTTTTGACGTAGAACTAGAAGTGTTAGGTAAACTTTTGTGCAAAATGAAATTATTTCATTCACTTTCTGTTTTTAATGGATGGAAGTGCAAGGACTACGAAATATGTAAAGATGTACTTTTTTAAAAATAATTTCGTAGTGTTACTTCACCTACGCATGAATGAAGTGAGTAAGTCCATATAAATGTTTCTTTTACATTTGGCCGAATAATACGAAATTTTCACACAAGTAGATCTTAAGCAGTACTTTCAAAAGTGCTCAGTTTACCGTGAACAGCCTTTACCGGAACTGTAGAGGTACACTCAAGGAATCTTCCAGCATGCAATGTTCCGTAAACCGCAAGCACGAACTCAACTTCAATGTATCGGTCACCTGAGAGAAGCTCTGGTGGGAACTGCCGATTGCCCCGAGGCACTTGTGTGTTTCACAGCGGAGTGTGCATTACCATTTCCTAAGATAATCTCTCCACATTGAAATGCTGGCTGCGAGCCCCGGTGCTGAGAGCTGAGAAGTCCGACCCCTTCACCTTGTGATCGGGTCTAGTTACCACGTAGTTGCCCAAGATAAAAAAAAGGCAGCTGCCGCTTACTCCGGTAACAAGGATTCCAGGTGGCACTCGGTGGCACTCGGCGTAGATTTTGTCTGCTCAAAACAAGGAAAGTCGGGTGTTACAGAAACACTTGAAGAGCACGAGAGTCGTCTCGCTGGAGAAAGGTGATTGTTATACTTTGTATAAATTGTGGTAAAACCGTAACTACGTGTTAAGGTTGGGGGATATTATGATGGTAGAGCATGTGGAGTAAATAAATATAGGGAGCTGTAGGTTACTATATGGCTATATAATAAAACATCTGGAGAGTATATACAATTACTATAAGGTCGGGAAAGCATTATAAGTTAACTACATCCACTACCATTCTGAGAGCCACGTTAGTATATTGTAATTGTCCCACCGTGAGAAGTTTCCGAAGGCTGATGGAATATGACTAGTTACGGCGGTCCGCACAGCAGGCTTCTTGTGACTTCCATCTCGGCCGGCGTCACATGGGGAAAGAAATCTACTGCTGCTGTGCATTGCCCTCATATCGGCGTGGCATAACATAACATGGCGTCATTCAGTAGCTGGTAGAGGGGAGTCCTGCTTACAGGGGTTTGGGCAATGCGAGTCCCGATTGCGGCAACTGGCCTGTCCTGATTTCCACTCATGAGTGATGGCAGTTGAATTAAGACATGTTCACTCTATCGCAACATCTCTTTTCATCTCAACGGCACGAGATGTCCTCATCTCTACAAGAGTTTCGGAGATTTAAATTTTGTATTTATTTGATAATTTTTTTTGCCATCTTCGTTAGTCTATGGGGCTGCTGGCAGTGGGAATACGGACTTGGTTGAAGTCTCTTCGATACGGTAGGATAGCTTGTGGGTAGGAGTTGAAAGAGTAGCAAAGGAAGAATCGGTTAGGGAACATCTGTCGTCGTCGCTCTTGCAGGTGGGCCTTTATGTGTGGTGCGCTACGGCATTGGTAATGGGACGTTTGCAGCTGGGCCTTGATTGAATGATGTGCTTTGCTGCGCAATCTCGAACGCGGACGTGGCAGGCTCCCCACGGGCTGTCAGCCTTTTTCTTTAATTGGCTTCATTCAATAGTATTTGCGATTAAATTTGTTGAGGTCTCTGTGACTCTGACTAGTAATTTTAAAAAATCGTTTGTAGAATGTTTTCATTTAATGGTACACTAAAACTTAAATTTGAAAATGTGACGGAAAACAGAATGAAAGTCTAATAAATACGATTATGCCAATCCGGGGACAAGGCATGAGGGCTGAGGAGTCGAGGTGCTTTCCACCATTTTGGTAAGCATATCACAGCCGCCGTCTACCACCTTTGATGACGTCATAGCCGCGGTCCGCCATCTTGGTTTTTCCCATTTTTTACTCAAAATTTTCTATTTTTCCCTCAAAATCGACAATTTTTTCACTTTCGCCGGAAAACACTGGATAGTCAGGCGTAGTTTGCCTGAAGTCAGAAAACACGCACTGCGGAAGAAATAGCTGACAAGCTGGAAAGTGGTGCCGTGAACACCCCCCCCCTACCTAACCACAGGACAATGTGGTCACACCCCGGAGAAGCTGACAAGCTATGAAAGGACACCACCCACCCCCTCAATTCAACGAGGGGACGTGTGCAGGAAATTAGGGAGGGAGGCTAGAAAGGATATAAGCCTCTTTGCAGAGAGGGTGGGACACAGTTGAAGATTACTGCACGGAGGGGTAAGTTTGTGAGTACGTAGGGACAGTTGAAGATTACTGCACGGAGGGGTAAGTTTGTGAGTACGTAGGGACAGTTGAAGATTACTGCACCGAGAGGTTAGTCCATATCAGTGATCAGTTGAAAATCAGTTGCGCAGAGAGTGGCCGGGGGATTTCGGACACCCGGCCACAGCAGTACATCATTAGGGACGATCAGACAGTTAAATATTACCACACAGAGAGAGCAGTATGCCAGTAGAGCCGGAGAGTTCGTCAGTACCGCGCAGAGAGAGTTGGGTCAGGAGATCGGAGCCTGGCCACGTCCATTAGTCGAAGCAACGAGCAGCAGGTGGCGCGGGAGTTTGGTACTGCCACCCCAAAATGCGCAGATAGTAAGTCGCGACATTAAGGGGTCAGCCAAATCGGGATGCGAGATGAGAAATGCGAAACACAGGGCAGAGTCAGCGAGAGTTACCAGAGTCACGTCGGACGAGTAGTTTCATCATGTTCGGACACAAGTTAGCCAGCCAGTTACCGCATAAGTCGGTCAGTTTACAGTCAGTCAGTTGTAACGCACCGAGAAGGCGGAGTCGAGTGGTGAACTTCACTGAGAAGTGCCATGTCGAGCATGTGGGATTGTCCAGTGTAGCCTGTAGCTGCAAAGGATGGGTGGGACCCACACATGTGGTCCCTCGCCGGGACGTGGTGGGGTAGTAAGCAGTAAGTTACTACCCTACGCCGAGAACGGAAGCGAGTAGTGAGCCCCACTGAGGGGCGCCACATCGAGAGGAAGCCAGCTGCGTGCAACAAGCCAACCACAGAGGGCCTGTAACATGGCCATCCAGTTCACCAGACCTCATCAACAGCCGGAACAACTACCACATAACATGTGCAGATAAGTAACCCCGTCGTCACTCAGGGACCTGTCCTGACACCTAATGCCCCTACAGCTTCGTAGCCAGAACATGGTAACCAGCCCATCAGGCCTTGAACTCGCAGGGCGTTAAAGTATGTGTAAATTCCCGCAACAGTGCCAGGAAGGTATAAGGAAATTCCCGTTCAATAAACCTGTTCCAAACTAAGAAGTCGTGATGAAGTCATTGTGTGTGATTTACCCTCAACCTTCAAGGCTGTTAGTCTGTGCCTGGAGGAATTAACTCCAACCCTATAAATCACTCTGTGTGCCACAGGTGGGGAATAACATCAACCTCATGATGGAAGAGTATGTGGGGTAAATAAATAAGTAGCTATAGGTTACTATATGGCCATATAACAAAACATCTGGAGAGTACATGTAATTACTATAAGGTCAGGAAAGCATTATAAGTTAACTACATCCACTACCATTCTGAGAGCCACGTTAATATATTGTAATTGTCACAACGTGAGAAGTTTCCGAAGGCTGATGGAATATGACTAGTTACGGCGATCCGCACAGCAGGCTTCTTGTGACTTCCATCTCAGCCGGCGTCACATGGGGAAAGACATTTGCCGCTGTTCTGCATTGCCCTCATAACGGTGTGGCATAACGCAACATAGCATCATTCCCTTGCTGGTAGAGGGGATTCCTGCTTACAGGGGTTTGGGCAATGCGAGTCCCGATTGCGGCAACTAGCTGACCTGATTACCTCTCATGAGTGATGGGATATTCGGGCAGAACGCTATCGTAACATTATGTATGACACTCCATCGCGTTCGGATACTCGGATATGGTACTGTCCCTCAACACCACCATAATCCTGAGGGACCATTTCTCCCAATTTAAGGGAGTCCGTGACTCCTTCTCTAGAACGCAACGAGTGATTACCAAATACGATGAATATAATTGTTAATTCCCATTAAACATTGTTAATTACATTCATGAACGCATTCGTGCAAAAAGGCAAATAACGCAGGGGGGCTAACAGATTATTCTAATTAGTACCTTAATATCTAAATATCGGTGTTTCCCCGGAATTATAACCGAGAACGTCCTCAGAGACTTTGCTCATGGAGACACACTCCCTCTGAAGTCACCAAACTAATGACTGTAGTCAGAGCTGATTTGTTGTATGTGGACGTACNACACACTCCCTCTGAAGTCACCAAACTAATGACTGTAGTCAGAGCTGATTTGTTGTATGTGGACGTACCTGGATGACGCACAGCGAGGTTAGTTGAGTTGAGTAGAGAGTTTTGCCAAGTTTAACTACAAACCCGATTTTGTCGGAACCTGATGATTACAGGACACGTTCTGATTCAATTCTGTTGCTTTATGACATCAGTTTCGATGGGACACTACATATCGCGATTTTTTCAAATCAAAAAGGAATTTTTTACCGGTTCTTCTTCCAGTCTGATGTTGTTAGGTATCAAGGAAGCATGTACCACACGTCTTACAAGAGACTGTACCAACTGCATATCTGTGCGAAGTAAAAGATTACGAACGCTGTAAAATAAATAAGTTTTATCAAGATTGGCAAGTCCGGAATGTAGTTGTGTACTTTTACAATCATGGCAATTTTTTCGATAATTTAGTCACTGTCACCGGATTAAATTTTCAAATTATTATGAGGACCGAACGACTAGGTTTGGTAGACATGTTGCTGACTATCGAACCAGCAGAGAACTACACACTAACAACACCGGACGGTGAATGGGATGACAAAATCCAGATAGTGTGCGTTTACGTATTACTTTTCGTTACCAAAAACGCGTGTCTTCCATTCCGATAGTTTTGTCGAGATGAACTGTTTGACGATGAATCAATACCAGCGGCAATATATGCTGAGGACGTCAAATGCCATGCTTCTTCCGTGGTCAAACGTAAACGATATCAGCGTGAACATGCTTTCGTTGCCTTGTTGTGCGCCTTACCTCTGATAAATTTCCCCGGTGCAGAACATCCAAACACTAGTAAGCTACCAGTGTTGAGTGCTTCACCAAGCCTAAGACCATTCTCAAGAAGGGGGAGGGGAAGTTTCGAAAGATCTGATTATGTAAGTGTGAACCCACTACAAAATGGAGAAACAAAGAGGCTGGGCCAAAATTCTTACTCCAGCAACCTTACATGCACATGGAAAAATAAATTATTTACAGCAACAAAGCAAATTGTGATTTACAGTAAAAGGAAAGGTGGTTGATAAAGAAAATAGAACTTACATTCCTGTGGTGAAAATGAGTTTAAATGGAAGTGAATTAACATATAAATATAATAGAATATTTTAAGTATATATATATTGAAACAAAGGTTTGATATGTATTATCTTAGGTACTTCAACAACAACAGCAAACTATTTATAAAAAATAGAACATTTTTTATGAAATAAATTATTCTTCATTTTTCAAAGTCACGCAAAAAAGATTAAAATTCAGAATAACAGAATTTTGGATTTACAATCTCTTCTCTTCTTTATAATGCAAAGATTCCTGCGCATACCGAAAATGGTGAAACAAAGGCTGGACTTTCTTGAGATGTTGCCCATCTTTGCGGCATCTCCCTTGCCAACGCCAGCATCGGTGCTACTACATTATCATTTAGTTGACCTCAATAAAACTTCTGCCACTTCAAAGATATTTGCAATGCCTCTGCAGCAGGGTAGTGGAATGGCCTCAAAACTGCATTTTCCGACGGAACAGGGCGACCGCTGTAATAACATAAGTTTACGCAAAAAGTAAAGAGGCAAAAAAAAAAATATTATTGAGACGAGGATCAAATAACCGGACAAGAACAACTCTCCCAAAGCGGTAAATCTCAGAGGATCGCTTCGTCAAAAGNTGAGACGAGGATCAAATAACCGGACAAGAACAACTCTCCCAAAGCGGTAAATCTCAGAGGATCGCTTCGTCAAAAGTAGATAACAGCCAGAAATATCAAAATTTTATATCACGCCATAACATATAGGAATCAAGAAGATCGCTGTATGGTGTATTCCAAAAATTCTAGTGACTATCACAGATAAGTCGCTTTACACAAAACCAGTGTAACTATCCTTTTCATTACACGATATTTTACATAAATACAATGGCAACTTTTTAAAACTACATTGACAGAAAATAATTGAAATATGAAATTTACAAACCGAATACACGATATNAATAATTGAAATATGAAATTTACAAACCGAATACACGATATTTACTTATGAAATTTGTTATTTCTATTATATTACTAAAGGTATTTCAACCGGTTGACACTATAGTTTAACTTGATCAGAGTAAATGCTCACCGATAAATTTCAAATTGATATGATAACGAAATCTTGGAACATTCCTCGTTAAATAAACAAAAATTAAATATACAGTGAAAAAACATAATCTATCGATGTTTTTACAAAGAAATAAGCAATTAATAAAGTCAGGAGCTGGATATGAAAACAAACTGCTTTGCCATGAAAACCAAATCTATTCCATTAAAGAGATTTCAAGGTTTAAAAAAAAATAGTTAAATGTAAGCGAGTGCCTACAAATAGCACACACTCCCTCCCTTAAACGAGGTAACGGGATTCAATGTGTGGCAAACACTGAAAAAGATACTTTGCCTAAAAAAAATATTAACCACATCAGTAGAAAATTATATAGTAAGCAAAGAACCATAACACATCCTTCTGGCACAAGAACAGGCCGGTCAGAAGGTGGGGGACTCGCCTAAGCCCAGAATTTGGATTTCAAGCAAAAATACATAACAATCAGAAAAAAAAAAAACTGCAATACAAGATACAATAATTGAGATAATATTTAGGTTGTGTAGGATGGGGGTAAAAAAAGACGCAGGACATCCTGAAAGTTTGTCGCCCGAGGATGTGAAGCCAAAATATTGAATAATTCCTTTACAAAGGTATCATTCCGGGTAAGGTTTGTAAAAGGAGAAAAATGACATGAGAATGTTTAGCTAGATATATGGGGAAGTGGATGACAGGCAGACATAGATAATAATAAATAGTAGAATTCAAAGAACTAAACGTTTTGAAGAAAGTACACATAACATCACGATGAGATGCATTGTTTATCAAATCAGGACCTGAAATAGCAAAAGTTAAAGGTGAAAATGATTCTGTAGTAGACTTGCACAATAAAATAACTAAAGTAGTATCATTTAAGGCAAATAACCAATGAGAATTAGTTTTACGTAAAAGGGAAGTTTTAAACAAATAACAGATTTGTCACAATATTCGAAATATGATTTTCTCGTAAAGAGGTCCAATTCACAATTGCCTACGTGTGCGTCAAAGAAAGGGAAAGAAGCAGGGCACAGATTAATGCAGTGAGTGTTGCATCTCACATGAGAATCAAGGCTAACAACAGCAAAATGCCTATGATCTAAACTTACAATCATATATTACTGAACATTTGCTTAAATAAGAATACAAAAAGGTTACCGGTAAACAGTATCTTTCAAACAAACTATTCTTATTGAACAAGGGAACATTAACAATAGCATAAAACATGAATTATAGATAATTTCAGAAACATTTCTTAGACGGTAAAATATGTATAAATTTTCAAGTACAACTAGTAATATTACGAAAAGTCGCAAAGTAATGAGTTGTTTAATGTGTTTTAGAATGTTTCAGAAAGATCAGCTCTTAAAAAGGTTGTACTTAACTTGCTATATTCATTAATTTCAATGGCATGAAGCAATTTAAATATTTCCAATCTGGCATTATTTAGATATTCACTGACACGCAGTAGCATTCCATTAAAAACATTCCTGAAACTCAATATGCTCTTCTTATCAGGGGTGTGATGTAACGCAAAAGAGAGGTTACGATACAAAGTATTATTATGATCAAAATACAACTCACCTAACCTTTTGATATACCCAGTGTTATTTATAATTCTGTCTTCCAAATTTTTATAAGAATAATTTGATTAACCACATTTGTTGAAATGTCATCCTGGGTGTTTTCCAGCTTGTTCAAACGATGTTCCAGAAGGGTCAAATATTCATTATCTAAAGTGCCAAATACTGTCTTTATACATTTTGTTCCAACACCAATTAATGCATGCTTCAACCTGGATGGCAATTGTGAAGGCAAGGTTAAAGTTTCGAACTTTAATGAAATAAAACTATTTCTTAATTGCACCGCAGCTAAAATAAAGTGTTGGTGAAATGAACAAATTTCAGGAGAATGCTTATTCTAATTCTCATTCACCGACGCAACAGTATTTATCACAGTTTGAAGTCCTGAACACTCATATTGCAAGGAAATCAATTTCATCACTACCGAGTAAGTATTGTCAGAAAACAAGACATCACCTTCATGTTCAAAGACTACAACGGAATTCAGCGGCGTGACGGTGACTGTTGAATACGTGAAGTTGGCCACAGAGAGAAATGCGATGCAGGGGAGGGACCAGATGCCTCAATGGAAATACCACACTAATAAAAACCACACAACACATTCGTGGAGAGTATATCCAGGAATTTAAATTTCATCAAAAAATTAAAATTTCCCCACAAATTATCCCAAAGCAAAATATTACAAAGGAACTGTCACTAAGCTGCTACCACAACCAAAAAATAACCATAGACAAGAATGTAACATAACTCGAAGCCAAATATTAACAAATTTGAATGAAAACCCAGAACAAATCTAGCATTACCATCCACTGTAAACATCAAATATTTTCCACAGAATAATACGTCTATAAGGTCTCTGGTGCTAAACTTTAAACAATAGAGTCGGATATTATTTTAAATTCTAAATAATAGCACACACTAATGCACAAATTTGCATACTAATAAAACATTTAAATTCTTGACAATTCCATTGTTTTACTTACATATATAGAGCATGAAAAAAGGGATCATGCCCATGGCACATTTAATTAATCATTGAGAGGAAGGATATGAAATGAGAAAAAAAAGTATATATCCTATTCAGATCTTTCAAAAATCTCCATTTATGCACAAACAGCCTATGTAGGATGTTAGAAGTTCATAAGCACATTGTTTCTTAATATTTTAATTACCATCACAAAAATAATTAACACCGTACATGTTTGGTGACCGATGCTCAGGCCAATATGTAAAAAATCTTCGCTTACAAATTTTTAAAGACAATACTCATTAATTAACTTATGATAGTAAACGAGTATC
Source organism: Clitarchus hookeri (assembly GCA_002778355.1). Lineage (NCBI taxonomy): Eukaryota > Metazoa > Arthropoda > Insecta > Phasmatodea > Phasmatidae > Clitarchus > Clitarchus hookeri. Next base: position 74,849 of record NQII01007632.1, read on the forward strand.
TACATAAGTATATTACCAATTTCGGTAAGTTATTACTAGTTTGGAAGTTAGAAATTGCTGCACTAATTGTGTGAAAAAAATTTCGGAGTTGCTGTATTTTAATAAACGCTTAGTTTTCAATTATTGTTGTCTAACATCTCTGGTTTATGAGAGGGGACTAATCTGAGAACGGATTACAAAGAAACCTTTACTTACATACAAATGCGACGCATTCCTATCCAAACCTTACCAAGGATCAGTGATTACTTTGTCGAATATGCCTCGGGAGGTTCCTCTCAAAGATCAGAATATTTGTTAGTGACCCGCTCTACTTCACGTTTTACTGTTTTTCCTTCTTGGGGCAGCGATGAGATAGTAGCCAGATCACTCGAACTCCCACGACGAAGAACCTAGTTATAACTGAGAGAACATGGTGAACATTAGCGCTGAGCTGCGGGTTTTTCTCAAAGAGTTCCCATTTCCCCATCATCGCCATTTCATTCCGCCGCTGCTCCATTGCCACTTCACTTCTTCCTAATCGGCGTTGGAAACTTCAGTTGTTAGAGCGCCTGTGTACCTGGAGCTATTTTCCGTGTTTGACGAAGAATGGTGCGGGAGCGATAAGGATTTAAGTGCCACGCAAATCAAAAGCTCCATGGCCGCTATGAACAAGGCTCAGTTGTGCCGTGCAGTCTTCCCGCCGAAGCGCAAGATGCCATAAGACTGTAAATGGTAATGTTAGGAAAGTGCAGAGCGATAGTTCACTGCAGGTCCTTCGGGTATTTCTGTATGTATCTGACCCATATATTTATTGAAAAATACGTTATTATCTGTTTTGGATTGTTCCGAAATGGTCTTGCCGAAATGTTCGTAGATCACATTAGGCACGCGTTTAATACTATAATTTTTCAAAATATGTGTATGTTAACTCTTTGCAATGCAGTTCAAGTTCCATTAACCTCTTTCAGCCCCTGGGACCGAGGAGCNATGCCATAAGACTGTAAATGGTAACGTTGGGAAAGTACGTGGCGAAGGTTCACTGCAGGTCCTTCGAGTATATTGTATGTATCTGACCCATATATTTATTGAAATAGCCGTTTTCAGGTGTTTTGGATTGTTCCGAAGTGGTTTATCCGAAATGTTCGTAGATTACTTTAGGCACGAGTTTAATAGTTTCATTAAAAAAAATATGTGTATGTTAACTCTTTGCAATGCAGTTCAAGTTCCATTAACCTCTTTCAGCCCCTGGGACCGAGGAGCCGCGGTGCGACTAGATTGCTCGACCCCCACCAAGGCGAACCGGGTTTGATTCCCGATGGGGTCGCTCGCAGATTTTCGCAAGTGGGAATCGTACCGGACGATGCCGCTGGTCGGCGGGTTTTTTTTTCAGGGGATCTCCAGTTTCCCCTTTCTTGCATTACTGTGCCGCTTCACTCTCACCGCGATTTAACACTATCGGATCAGAAGACCTTGTTGCCAAGAGCCGTTCAAATCCATGCACTTCCCCCCCCCCCTTCACTTCCTCAACACGTTCACGCTGAGAGAAGTTGGGAAACTGTAGTTAGAGTGACGTCACGCCTTTGTCGTATCGCTGTCGTGCCGTGGGGACACCATGATGGTCGTGTCCTATCAAGTAGACTGCGCGGTATATAAGCCAGTATGGAAGCTCTGTACAGCACTTCACTCTGCACAATGTCCTGCAAGTTCGTGATCGTGGTGGTGCTGCTGGTGGCTGTCCTGGCGCCGTGGGCGGAAGCCCAAGGGTTCCGAGGCAAGCCGGGCAGGTGTCCCAGGCCCTGGGGAAATGGCCCCTGCATCCAGGCCTGCAGGAGCGACTACGACTGCTGGGGCCACCTCAAGTGCTGCTACAACGGCTGTGGGTACACCTGCCAGCAACCCAGGTGGTATGGTAAATATGCCAGGCGAAACTGCAAGTTAAGATTTTTAACGCCCCTCATAATTACGTACATTGAAGACATAGCTGGCAATGGGATGTCAATATCCACTACTGTAGGAACGCCAGATCTGTAGGGCTCTCTACTCTCACATACCGTCGACCTACTATGTCTACGCTTTACAGGACTACAGAGTCTATTACTTGCCAGCTGTCTGCATTAAAATGCTGACTTAACAATGTATATATGATATGTTTATTTCTATATAGTAAAACACTTAATTATATACTAATTTTGACAAGTTTAAGGTCCCAGTAAATCAAAGTTTTATAGAGCAGTCACTTATTTCCCAAAAAGCTAACGTATTATTTTAGTTTTGAAGACTTAATGTCTGGAACCTGTTTAGATCAAAATTGAGTACAATTTACGTTAGTTTACCACTTCGAAATGAAGTTTTACTTGGAAGTTGTAGCAGTGCATCATATCTTAGTTAAACACTTCTAATTTTTACATTAACCGTAAAAAATGATTATTTAAACATTTTTTTAAATTCTAATATATATAATTTTTCGAATATCTCATACGTGCAGAGGACAGTATCGTAATTAGTTATATAATTTAAATACTGTCACAGACTGTAATGAGAAACAATTACCACTATGCAACACACTTGCTATTCTACTTTACATGGACAACAAATTAATTTTTTTTTAAATAAATTTTTTTTGAGGAGTTGGAGATACATTGTAACGAAAGTCTGTAGGCAACGTCAGCATTACGGACAATGTTTGCTGGTATTCTAAGGTTTTGTCATCAGCATATCTCAAACATAGAAGATACGTGTCGTACTTGTCTCTCTCTAACTACATTTCTGATAATTGTCATATGTGTAGTTCAATTAAAGGGAACCATTAAATATATTTATTCTTCCTGTTTTGCATAAATGGAACGTTTACAATTATAGCAAACAATCTTGTTTGCTGTAGGTTTTCCCCCCCTGCTTATACATATAGTAATTATAATAGGCTTAATCATTGGCGCCGGAACCCACATTTTTTAGGTTGGATTGGGTAAGAGAAGAGAAGTAAAATAATGTAGATAATTTGACATCCCCAGTGATATATTAACCTTCCCTTCCAAACAGTTAGGTCTTTAAAGAATTGTTTGGAAACGCGTGTTGCTTCCATTGCTTAATTTTTACAAAATATTTGTATACGAGTAGAAATTACAGTGTAATATTATTCGTTGTCTTCCAGCTTTTACTAAATGAACGTAATCTAAAGTTCTATAATGTGAAGACTCTTAACCTTCATATAATAGGGGAGGACTAATGTGCTCATTTTCGCTCACCTTTCACTTCCCTGGCCGTAACAATAAAATGATTATGTTACAAACTTTTTAATAAACACGTGGTTCCATGCCATTGTGGCTACAATAATATTAAGTAAACTGTGTTTGTTGCATGTACTAGGAATGCAATGGGTTAGATACAAATACACCTAAGTACGGTAAGCACAGACTACAATTTCTCTTTTCAACACTCGTACGTGGGAATCAAACCGAACGATGCCACTAGTCGTCGAGATTTCTCGAGGATCTCCTGCTTCACCCGCCCCTTCATCACTTAATACTCCCATCACCACTCCACTCTTTTTGACAGCTATCTTCACTTGGTTTGCCTGTAGAGCAGAACACGTGGACTACCTTGACACTCATCCCATAAAGCAGTGTGTCGAAGTATTTTGAAATCCCTTCAGCTGATCTGTCATTGTTGTGTTAGTAGTTTAAATCTGCTAATGTTAACTTAAATGTTATTTGGCTATCGATTAGCCAATTTGGAGCTTCCCTTTTAGACAGTAAAGATCGCTGAATGATATATAATTTTTTTTTCATTTTACACACGGATATTATTGTATTTTCTTGGTAAGATATCCATTTTTTCTAAACGCCCGCTTAAATTCCATTTACACATTCTTCCGCTTCTTGTAAAAATTACTTACACAAGTCAAACATATTTTTATTCATGCCTATGAGATAGTTTTCTAACATTTTTAACGGCAATAGTTAATATATCATTAATGAAAGATTACTTATTACTTTATAAATGACGTAGCCCAACTCAATTTAATAATATTTCATACAAGAACTATTATTTTTAATCTTTACCAACACATATTTCTTTTCTCTGTTTTAATGATTATTAATTTTGAAATAAATATTTTAGTTTATAAAAGTATTAGTAAACTTTTTATTTAACAAAAACAAGTAACTTGAAAGTTAACCGATATATAAAAATTTGCAATTTTTGATATATTTAGGAAACAAGCAAACATGAGAGATATTAAGCGATATTAAAAATATGTCATTTTAAAAGCGTGGAGGAACCATTTATAGACTTCAGCCAGGATCTTAACAAACATAGTTGAAGAATTCAGTAAGTTTTTATTAAGAAACTACGACAGAATAAACCTGTTTTGTGTAAACAGTACTCACTTAAGAAAAACCAACCCCACAACGTCAGTCGGTTTCGAACTCACGACCATCCGAATGAGAGTATGCGTCTGCTTGAGAAAACAATTAAATGAGATGAATTTATCTGGTCAGTCGGTTTACACTGTCTATATAAATTGGATTAAAAGCTGTTCGCTGTTAATTTAATCTTATTTTAAAACCCTGCTCAACATATACGTTTCATAATTTTGTATCCTTCCCCAATATTAAAAATATAACATTACATTAGTCTCGATCTTTTTGTTCATGTGCCAATCAAATGAAATCATAACATTTTAAGAAACGTTAATATGGTACTAGTATAAATACATTTAGTTTTGCGTGCAGAAATGAAATATTACCAAATCCAGATAAATCTGGTGTCTAAAGTAGTTTCATTTTAATAATACGTAAAGACGATGCACTACATCTTTTACGACGTTGTCAACATAACTGAGAGTAATACCAGCTAGTATGTTTATATTATAATGTATGCATTAGGGGAAAAATAAATTCTTCAAGGTTAATTTTTAAATATGCTTATTTAACGTGTAACAAGCTACATTATTCCCAATTTCTGCACCTTGGCCAAATTTAATGGATGTCATACAGCGGCCTAAAATCGCTGAAAACAGCAGGGCTTATAATTCTTTGCAATATAATCGGCCATGCCCAAAATAAATCTTCGGGCAGTAACTGAGTGATGCCTTGATATTTATGCCAGTGATTCGACCACTAGAGCGCAGGAAACATGGGTAGTGAAGTTCAGGCATGAACTGAGCCAGTACCTTTAATGGAATGACCATACAGTTTGGCAGTTACGGCTGACCAATATCTGTTAGTTCCATGAAAATTGGTTATATGTATAGAGTATAATCTACCTTTAAGGTTGCCGCAGTGGCTAGGCGGTTAGACTGCTCGCCTCCCTCCATGTCGAACCGGGTTAAATCCCCGGCTGTGTAACTCCCGGATTTTTGCATGTGGAAATCATGACGGATGATGTCTCTTCGGCAGGTTTTCTCGGGTATCTCCTGTGTTCCCCAATCTTGCATTCCGACGATGCTTCATTCTCACTTAATGACACGCTCATCGGCTCTCAAAACCTCGTCGATAAGAGCCACCTTAATCTCTAAACTCACCTGTATTTTTAAGTGGAGTGGAGATGCTCTTAAGGCGCCCGCCTACCTAATGAGTGAACAGCATTGCAGTGTGTCTGAAATACACGTTTTTCTCAGAAANGGGATATCTCCGAGGAAACTCGTCAACCAGCGGTACCGTCCGGCACGATTCCCACGTACAAAAATCCGGGGAGTGACTCCGCAAGGAATCGAACCCTGTTTGGCTTAGTGGTAATAGACCGCTTTAGCCGATGTACCAATTGCGTCTCCCGCCGGTGTTTTAAAAATTTTCGGAAAAGTATATAAGACAAATTATTTACACCCACGCATTTTACTACTAAGACACTGCATTATCGTGGATTATTAAAAAATCCATCTATTTAATGGTAGTGTATCTTGAATGGCCAGAGGAGGGTACATATTGTTCCAAGAAAATTTTAATCACAATAATAATAGGTGCTTTATTGCCCCTGTACGCCTAAAGCTCGAGAAGTATTTATGCTAGTAGTGGAAATTGGCTCATCATAAAAGAGACATTGAAGATATTTCACTAACAACAAAAGTGGTTATTAGAAAAGTACTCGCTTATGTTTTTGCAATATGATAGTTACATATTTAGTGATATATATTTATAAAGTAATCGAAGGAGAATATTTAATTACAGTTAAATTATTACTTTTGGAAATTGCATATGGTGAACCGTAACATTTCCGCTCACCATGATATAAGGAAAATAAATTCAGAAAACCTTAAACTACGTACTGTACAGTACCACAAACCCTATTATTTTTTATAAAAACTAATGATTAAGCTTAATTTTGTCGGTAATAATCTTTAAAGTGGTTCTTCTTTTAATGAACTCTTTACACAATTGCATTAAATGTGTATTTTAATTAAGAAACCATATATTTTAGAAAATCTACCAAATATACTAAATAAAGAGATATTTTTTAAGTTCTGCTGGGAGGCTTTGAGCCAATGTTTAATGTTCTGTAAGTACACTCCTTTAAACTGTATGGCTATGCATTTACACATTACAAAACGTACTAGATAGTAAAGATTATATTAGGTACTACCATTTGTAATACTCTCATTTATAACACGCAATGAAATTATGTGTTAGTGAATACCTACGTTAATGTAAGGAAATATTAAATGCAATATAGTTTTCGTTTTATAAATATTTTTGGGAGAGAAACAAATTATTTGCTTTATAATAAGCAATATCTTGTACTGGACTTATCCTTAAAATTACTTGATGATATTCGGTTGTCTTAGATTTATTAACTTAATTATTTTTATCAACCCAATACTTCCAGGATACAATGAGACCAGCAACGAGTCGAGGAGATGTGAATCTAACATTTCCTTCTCTATGTGTTTCAGACCGAGATGATGACTGAGGTCCAACCTCGGATGTACAACTGATCTGAAAAGTTTTGCCACATCGCTATGGTGTGCGATTCTGATAACTAGAATATATATTTTATTCTTGTCACAATTCAATGCTCTCATAATCACATCATCAATAAATTTATTACAAATTTTATGTGCATTTAAAATTTCATTTCTTTTATATCTAATTATCTGTTGCGCTGCTGAAATTGGTATTTGTTTCTTAGCAACTTCACTCGCCTCGTGAAGTTTGAGTGGAACAAATTAACCACACCGTCGATAATCTTTCATCAAGAAGAAGAAAGAAAAAGTATTAAGTTTTTGAAAAAATTTGAATAATAATTTTAAAATCTAAAGTAAGGCAGTTAATCTTTAGCGATTTTAAATTAATCAGTAGTATGTTCAAAACATATTTTTTTGGTTCCTGGCATATACGAAATTATTTTGAAAATGCGTTTTTATTAAACAAAAAAAATGGTTTGAATGAAAATTTAATATAAATTTGACACAATATATATCCAAACCGAAGATACTTATGACAAGTTAACTGTCTTACCTATATATATTACAAAACAAAAAAGTCACGTTTTTTCCGTATTTTTAACGAAATTTGACAGAATTTTTTTAAAATGACAGGTTAGATAAGATAAAGATTTTATGACTTGAATGACAGAATAGAAAACATACATAATGGCCACCATTCTAAATTTACATATTTTATGCACATAGACTGCAGTCATTACAGTTCTTTAACACTCAGAACTGAAGATATCTAAACACTTCACGTTGCTCACTGTCAAAGAAAACAAAGCAAAATATCTGCGGTGGAAAAAAAAAAATGTTGAGGAAAACGTTTAACAAATTTGTTTATTTGGTTTATAAAATATTTTAAAAGAAACTTTGTTTCCCCCGATTATTTTCCCAAAGTCTCAGACGTAAGTTATAGGTATTTTCTTACCTTCATGATTTAATAAATCGTAAGAATTTGGTCGAGTTATGTTTATAGCTTCTATAAAAGTAACATTACGATGTTGTAGAATTACGTTACTAGACAGAGAAAATGACAACAACATAATGAGACACAGAAACATCACCAAACTTATTGCTATCGTTATAAAACCAAATTGTATACACGTAAACTATAAATATGAATAAGTGAGAACATCACTTTTAAATAAGTTAACAGCGCCTGACTTATTAAACGGTCACTTCAGTCAGGTAAACTGATGAACTAATGAAAAATGCGTTTTCCTTCACTTATTGATTCAGTGATAGTTTCCACTGATTCATCAAACATTTCATTAGCTGTGGTTTAGTGATTGGTTTTTTTTACTGATGGATAAGTTAAAAATCTTGTATTAAATGAAATAACGCGTAAGGTAATAATATCAATCAAAGTACTGTTAACGTGATTTTTGTTTTTTTAATACAATTTTACGACGCAACAGGAACATTCAATTATTCATTTCGTTTTTTACGACTTCCATTTTATTTTTACGCAATCATAATGGTGCTAATTTTGAAGTTTTAAACAGCAATGTGGTTACATGATTGCATTCATTTGTAATTTTTTTTTAACACTACTATTTTTACCAATGAAACTAAAAACGATATTAAAAGGCATAGAATTTAAAGCTACATATTTTCGATAAAGTAATATAATTGAATAATTTTTTCCTTTTCGGTCCAAAGTCTGCTTGGCAGTTTGATTAGTAGGTTAACGGGTGTAGCATTTGTATAGTGTGGGTTGAAGTCCTTGGCAATGTAATTTTTTTTAATATTGCCTTATATCGCACAAAATAAACAGCTTCTAACGGAAAAATATTTATTTCTGGTAATGATTAGGCTATATTAGTAAAAAAAATTATTTAATTGACCTTACGCAGTTAAATGTCACTTATTCTAATGGCGAAAATATTTTACTGGAACAAGCAGTGGTTTCCCACTGATTATAAATAGAGCCAATTTCACTCATTCGAATAGTTAAATTTCACTGCAAATGAGTGATTTTCGACTGATTTGGATTTAGTGTGTAGTGGTAGGAAAATTACGCATGAAAACTTGGTATGGATGATTCTACACAACAGGATTAGGGAGTTTGTCGCAGGGTAAAAAGAGAGGCGTCACTTCCTATGGAAGTCAGGGTGGCGATAACTCGATGATGCAGGTCGTCTAACGGGTGCCATATGCAGTCTGAAACACAGTGGTTCAACTTTCTATCTACTGCATATGGAGGTTGGCGAGGGTTGTCGCAAGTTTCTGGTTCTGATGCAGATATCACCTGTGCTGGTTCTACACACGCAGTAACTGTGGAAGCTGCGGTAATCCGATGTTGAATTTAGGTTGTTTGTCCCTGGTACACTGACAGAAAGTTTTGTTGCTGCCAATACATTTTTTTTATTGGAAAACCAATGTATAATTGTCCTAAAAAAATAGTTTCGTTGAGCAAACAAAACTTTGAAAGCAGCCATATTCATTTTGTTCATCTAATAAAATATTCATTTGATATTACGAAACCTCTGTGTTCGGCCAACAGAATTCAACAGNATTGGAAAACCAATGTATAATTGTCCTAAAAAAATAGTTTCGTTGAGCAAACAAAACTTTGAAAGCAGCAATATTCATTTTGTTCATCTAATAAAATATTCATTTGATATTACGAAACCTCTGTGTTCGGCCAACAGAATTCAACAGTCAACAAAATATTTTGTTGAATCAGCCGTGTAGTTGTTTGGAGGTCTCGAGGGTCTCTGAGGGTGAAATTACGTGACAATGGAGCAGTAAAGGAATGCATTAGGGGGGAAAAGGAGTGCTCCAAGAACACCCGCCGTCCAACAGCAACGCCCACCATTTTTTCCATATGCGAAAATGCGGGTGAACTCTCCGGGAGTTTGACCACTACACCAGCGTGGCTCTCTGGCAGCTAGATAAGAGGCACTACGGAAGATCGACTTGCCCAGTGTTTTACCTGTATGAGTGAGAGGTGTTAGTGTTGACCACTGCAAGCAGATTTAGTGCATATTCGGCCGTATAACTGCTCAGTGGAGGTGAAACAAAATCTGTTTTGAAGTAGTGAAATTCCTTCATTTTATGACGTGGAAAGAGTGAGGAATATTTATTCGGAGATTTTCATGATCTTTGCTTTTGTGTGACGAAAACCAGTAAAAAAATATAATCACAAAACTCTAGTCTTTATTTATTTGCAACGCTTAAAAAAAAATAAAAATGAGACATTTTTGCACATAATACGAAAAGACGGCCAATGTTGATCCTGCATCGATAGAGTTGTGTTTGTAAATGGGCGATAACATGAGACATGCATCACATACGTTTTCGTTATTCTCCGTATCAAACTGATTCGCTGTATAGTCACGAAGGTAATAATATACGCAGCAGGATTTGCTGACATGTCTGTGTTTACTAATTTGGATTAAATCGTACGCAGAATGATATTATATCGTTCAGTTCTTATACACTTTTAATGATTTTATATGCATTAAAATTATTGTAGGGCGTGCAAAGCCACTGGAAAAAGTCGTTATGTAAGTATACATTTTTAAATAAGTATACAATTGATGTCAAAATATATGAAGAATTCTTTCTGACCGAGAAACATAAAATGAAAATAACATTATGGAAGTGACACCCAACATGAAAGAACGTGCATTTTCTGAAGACGAGCGACGGCGGCGTCTTCGCGCGCATCGTTCTTGTATTCGCTCCTCTGTAAGGCGGCCTGCTCCTTGGCCGACTCGGCTCTTCTCCGGTTTTCTACCTCTCATTTCCCTCCCTTGATTACCCCTCCTTGTAAGTCAGCTTTTTTTAATTCAGGGGCAAGTTGTTATACTTCTGGTGCAGAATTCTCTACGGCTCATTCTACACCAGTGGAGATGATTGTCGGGTTGACGCCTACTAGATATAATTTAAATTGTAATATGAGCTAATATTGTCAGTTTACCCGTGCTTGGTCGAGGGTGCTATGAGAAGCTATTTAAATTATGTAGTTGCGTGAGCGGCTGATTATGCTGGAACTTGTAAAACGGTGAGTCGTGGTCGCAGATTTTAATTTGTGAGTCAGTTCAGTGTTTTTAAATAATTGCGTGGCGTAGTAGTGTGTTTGTGTTGGACTTTGCAGTGAGTTAGATTTTTTATAAACTGTGGTTTTGTACACCTGCCTAAATTGTAGTTTCGGCCTAACTAATTGATTGATTCTCTGTATAGTTCCAACTGCGTTTAGTGTTGGGTAAAACATTTTTGTCTGCTGCCCAATCATTTACCTAAAGTTTAACTGTCTACTACGAATTACGCGTTGGGCGAAGTCTGTTGAAGTGTTCTAATTATCATCGTCGATTATTTATTCGATGGAGCTATGGTTAAAGTCTACTGACTGCCTCCATTGATTCACTATTTTTACGTAATATTTTATTTCATACTTTAATTTGTATTTTTACGTAAAGGAGGCTTTACTGGTACTGAAGCGCTGCCCTACTTTAGTCAAATTGCTCCACTAAATACCTTGAATAAAGTCATCAAAGTAACTGTTTGTATTTTAGAAAAGTTTTGATATTACTCTGCTCATTTTTTAATTAAATGCTTATTGTTTATTTTGGAGTAACGTAATACTTTCTGATAAGCAATTGCGCAGCAATTTAATCTTTTTGTATGAGTGTTTGAAGTATTTAGTCACCAGAGTTACTTTTTGATATTTTTGAAACATCTCACACTATTTGGCTTGTTTGCCATAACAATATTTATTTTACTTTGAAGTACGCGATATTTTGAAAGAGCAATTTAATCTATTTGTGTGGTTATTGTAATCTAAATTTTATTGCACTGTGGGCCTTTGGCGATAAGAAAGTTACATGTCATATTTTTTGTAAATGTTTAATCCCAAGGTGCTGTTAACTTGTAAAATATTATGAAATTATAGAGCTTAAAAGTGACATTGCCTTTGTATAATTTGTGCTACGGCAAAGATGTTTGACTTGTTTGAGGCACAGAAGGAATGAAATGCAATGCGTAGGGTTGGAAAACTTATCAAACACTCAATTTACACTTTGCTGATGGACGTGGAAGAGCATCGCAAATTTCAAACAACTTTTTGTCATAATATGAAGATAAATGCGTGTTTAATGTATGCTGTGTATTTGTGTACTAACTAGTTTTTCAGTTTAAACAGTACAGAATGCATACTCATTACTCAGTATTATTAATATCCTCTATAGTAAAAATTATTAACCAGTTTTTTTCATGAGTAAAATGTTTAAGTTATGTGTAACGAGGTAAAGTTATAATTACTGAACCATTTTTAAATAACCGACGCATGACTAACTACCTGCGTAATATTAAGCCACCTAGGTAGCTGGGTCCACCACAGAGTATAACGTCCTCAGCTATTGTAATTCAAATGATTCCATAATTTGTTTGCAACCCGATGAGTTGAGAGAGACAGTTTTTCTAACTGACGATGAAAGCGAAGACCAGTAATTTATATTTCGTTCAAAAAATTATGGTATAGTGTGTCACTCGAGAGCGATGGTTTTTCCCTGTGGTAGGTTCGGGCGGAAGAGGGGTGGCAATAAAATTAATGGGCAGGGGATGAAGTGGGAAAGCGATCCGCGGGGCCCAGGGTGTACAGCGACCTCGCGGTAATCCATCATCATTACTCATTACCAGCGGAGCTCTCGGTAGCCGCCTCAAACAAAACAACACCGGCCGAATGTAATTGATAATTGATGTGCACACAAAAGCGGTCTGTTCTTTCCAGTCTTCCCTCCCGCCTCCCTTCACGGGGCTGCTAAACCTGGGCGTAATCTCATTTCCGAGTACAAACACAGCGCGATGTCACCCTGGGCTCCCTGCCCGGACAGCTTGAAACCCTTCCGGCGAGGGCTGCGAACGGCGACAGCTGCGCCGCCGTGGGAACAGCGGCGGGCCGCGGAACTTCTGTGTCTACCGAGTGACGTCAGCGGCAGNGGACAGCTTGAAACCCTTCCGGCGAGGGCTGCGAACGGCGACAGCTGCGCCGCCGTGGGAACAGCGGCGGGCCGCGGAACTTCTGTGTCTACCGAGTGACGTCAGCGGCAGGTCAACTGAGCGCCGGCCATCCGCTCTTCAACAGCTCAAGAGTCAACACAGGCTGGACCCGTGGCATTCGATATGCGGGTCGCCAACCTCTTGGCGTACGTGGGCCCGCCTCACATGACACGCAGAGTTATTTGAATACGATGCCGCCCTTAAATTTTACTTTTCAGTCACAGTGTGTTATATACTTGACGTTGCACAGGAAGAGGTTTTAATAGGCCGCACTGTACACAGCAATAACGATCGTCATATTATTAAAGGAAGTCCCTTGCGTGTTGAAGGTAAAGACAATTCGCGGTTTCTTCATACGTTTTTAGTTTGGAAACTTTTTTGGGAGGTACTCACTGCACAAACTTTGTTTCTTAAATATATCACAAGCGTTTTGTACTTGTGTTAACATAAAAACGCTTTTCTTTGTCAATTTGAACCTTTATTAATATTTGGTCTATAAGTGATAATATTTCATTTATTATAAATACGAATAAAACANTGAACCTTTATTAATATTTGGTCTATAAGTGATAATATTTCATTTATTATAAATACGAATAAAACAGGGAAAACATGTATGTTGGTATTGCCTAGTAATAAATAGTTCTCACGCAAACTACTTTTAAATTGAGTGCGCACGAATGTAGTACGTTTTCTCTCTGGTNCCTAGTAATAAATAGTTCTCACGCAAACTACTTTTAAATTGAGTGCGCACGAATGTAGTACGTTGTCTCTCTGGTGTAATTTTCTAGACTTAGTTAAGTATTGTTTGCATGAGGCGGATGTATATCCTGGAAGTAGACCTTAAGCAGGGCTTCAGAAAAGTTGGCAGTAACCGTGAATGGAGTGTATCATTAGTTATTGAGACTAAATTTCGTAGCAACATAAACAGCTACTGCCAGTTACGGAAAGAACATACACCTTTTCTGTCTGTCCCGATGTATCACAGAGCGTTATTACAGTAATAGTAAAATGCCAAACTAAAATTTTTTTAGTTGCAATGTCTAAAACTGAAAATATTAATTTTTCAGTAAAGGGCTAAGCTCATAATTTCCGTTTAAAAAAGAAAACGGCAATGACTGTAGTTCATGTCATTCTACGAACTTAATTTTTACATTCCAATATAAATTATTCATTGGCATGCAGAAAAAGTCATAGGCTTATGTTATTTCTTGAGCAATCGAAATGTACTGTGGGTACGTAAGTCAACGAAATGGACCCTGGTGTTACGCAAACCAATATAATTGAATACGGCGGGGGAAGAGAGTGTTTGCAAAAACTCATGCTCAAAGGTTATCGTGTGATATTAGGAAAAATTTGTGCCAGTGTTTGAATTTAGATTGATTACCAAGGAAAAATATGTACGCAGTCATTCGACGTGATATCATGGTGATACCTCTTTATACAGGTAGAGTACAATAAATTCCCAGAGGGAGACAATATATTTAAACCACAATACATTAAAAAACTGCGGTCACGTAAATAAGTATTTCTGTGTTCCAAATTAATATTTTTAAACAAGAGATGTATCCTCACCAGCGGCACACAGTAAGCCTAACTTGTTAATTTGTTAAGAAAGTCTTAAATTAGAAATGTTTTGGAAACTGCCTTTTACAGACGAGAAAACGATGCGCACACATCTGCGATATATTAATAATATTGCTGATTCATTGTTAACTGAACACTTTTAAAATTAACCGCTGAAATATATGATGTCGTTAAATACATATAATTGAATGGCCGCACATATGTTTATTGCACGTTTTAAATTTAGTTTCAATGTAGGTAGATGTTCCGTGTTTTGATGTCCTATTTGGACCTCTCCGTTTAATTTAATGACAGAAAATTAATTTAATTTAGGTCAAAATCTTTATGCACGTAAGAGTAAGAATTAACCTGTTATAACATGTATGTTAGTAACAGTTTTACAGTGATTCTTGATAGACCCAGGAATAAGGTCAGGTCCATGGCAGTGTTCAATTACTGAAGGTGATTGAGTACAAACTTGAACTAAAGGATACAGATCCTAAGCAGGCTTTAGAACATGTGGGTATTTGTAAGGACATGGTGGTACATATAAGAATATTTGGGCATATGTAAGAACATGTCGGCATATATAAAAACATGTAGGTGTATACATAAGAACATGCCGTTATATATAAGAACATGTGGGTGTATGCAAGGACGTGTGGGTATATATAAGA